>KQ965744.1:315412-503552 GCA_001574975.1 Gonapodya prolifera JEL478 | reverse complement strand
ATCCTTTAATGATGGTTGCTGGAGCACTATGTGCTTTGGAGGTGAAGAAAGTTGGGGAGGCAGCTTNCGGCCTTGATCAAGCTTGCGGGGAGCTTTTGGCACTGGCTCACATTCAAGAATCTGTAAACGGCAAGCCATTTGTTGTGCTCACCGACTTGGTCGACTGGTGGATGTTTTTGTGGTTGTCCCGTCGCAGTCTGAGCAGTGGGGAAATACTAACAATTCCTTTCATCGCCGCTCAAAAGATGGACCGCATTGCTGCTATCAGGGCGCTGCTCAGGGAGCTGGATGACTACCGTCGGGTCTATGGTCGAACTTATGATACACGTGCTTCCAAGAGGCGCCGATCAGATGAAAGTGAAGATGACGATGAAGATGGGAACGGAGGGGGTGGCAGGCGAGGTGGTAAATCTGGTGGAGCTCCAGGTTCATGGTGGAGGAGCTTTACCGAGCGGGTGTCCACCAACGTTTCGAAGCCTGCAGCCGGTGGCTCAAGAGAGGTTGAACAAGAACGGTTTGATTCGGATATTGGTTTCTTCAGGGATGATCCTGATGAGATTGTGTCGTCATATGAGAATGCGAAGAAGTGGGCTATGGAGTTTATCCATATGGGGGGAATAGTTGGGATGCCAGTGAAAGATTCGCATATTACCGTTGTTGGTACTTGATAGATTGCAAGCGCTGGGAGTTTACAAAAATATGTGTGGTGGTACATCAATATAGCGTTTTTGTAGCGCTTTATTCCAGAAACGTTCAACGCAACAGTTCACATTTACTACAAACTGAATCGACTATCTTTCTGTACTGCGCTCTGTTACCGATGATTTGGTTTCATTTAGAAAGTGGCCCGACGTTCTTCCTAGAGTGGAATCTTCCTATACCGATCGACACACGCAGTTTTGGGCACTATTTGGGACAGTGCCCAGGGGCAGTTGGTGGGAGCTTAACCGTAGCATCTATGAGTGCAGGGGAATCGAGGAAATTAATTTGTAGTTACGTAGTGGCCACGTTTCTTACTCCTGGACGAGACTATCACGGCAGATTTGAATCGTGAACCAACTTAGGTGTTTCCGTTCCAAGTTGTCCCACTGTCGCACACGCATCCATCAGACCAGTGCAAGTTCGGGGAGCAGCATTGCCCTTCCCCGCGGGGGTCCAACCTGTTTTGCACTTGCAATTAGCCCCATCCCAAACTGTTCCCCAGGGGCAGTCTCGCTTGGCCAGAGGAACGGGTGGCGACTGAGTGCTGTGCAAAGCATCCTTGGCGAAGAGGTTGCACGGTCAACTGGCCACGGTCTTAGTACCCAATCTCTCGCAAGAATTATGTAATCATATGCAAAGTTGAAATCGGATCGATTAACTGCCACCTGCGTGGTGCCAAGCTCCGCACTGGGCTGGGGCGATCTTGGGCTCAGGCGTTTCTTGAAACTAAGAGACTAAGATTGCATTCACGAGAAGATTTATGGCAATTTTTTTAGCACAGGAAAACAAAATTGTTGACGGGTCTATCGCCAAATAACCGGAACGAGCACTGTGATGACGTTGCTTGAATTTGTGCTGCTGTTCACATTACATAGGTGGGAGACATGACGCAGATTCAATAATGCAATTGTCTTCTGCACGTTCTTCCAGGGCCTTGCTGTACTGCCACCCCACGGTCTGTACTACGAAGATACGGGACACCCAGCAACTCATTTTTCTTCCTGAGTACATCAAAACTGTGTGCAAATATGACATTATTAACCAACGTTCACACTGTGAGTTGAGCGGTCATCGCTCGACAAAACTGCATCGGGATCGCCCGGTCTAAAGCATTCATAAACTCTAATGGCCCCCTTGGTATCTGCGCAGACAAAAATTAATCCAAACGCTTCAGTTCTTGAGTAGTCTGGAGTTTCGCGGAGACCGATCCTTTCCAAGTGGCGTCGCAAACCGACCGGTGCACAAAGCACACTGGTGATGGGCGCGTCGCTGGCGACCCATGACTCGTAGCTTTCTGTCCGATCTGTCCGTTCACGATGACCAAACATACTGCCGTTTACAGCGGACGTTTCTGGATCGGTTCTTTGTAACAAATAAACAAGCCAAATGTCATCTTCGAAGACACTAAAGATTTTATGCGTGACTCACCTCCACACCAAGACTCTACCATCATCCGATCCTCCAACAATCCACTCCGCATGAGGTCCTGCGACGCTCGCTTTCACTTGGCTCTGGACATTCTTCGCGCCGTGGTACTTCCTGACAATCGATTTATCCGACAAAGACATCAATCTCAATCTCTGATCGTTTGATGTCACCAGAATTTTCCCCGTGCGATTTCTTTCCACAACCAAAATCTTCCCAGACGGATCTCGTGTTACGTAAGAAGGGGGTGGCAACTCGCGAGAAAGAGGAGACTCCCCATCGTTCAATATACCGGTGGAGGGATACGCTGTAATGCCAGAAATCTTGCTACCCTTTCCAGGAGCGGCCAACTCAATCTGCGTGTGATAACGAAGTCCTTGGAACTCGTAGAACGTCAGTCGACCGTCCATGCTCCCAGCGATCACCATTCCGCCATCTGCGCTGATTCCGACGGCTGTGCAGAGCAAATGAGGGGGTCGCGAAGGTAAAACGCCGGAAAATTTGCCCTTTGAGTTTCCAGCAACATCAGCCGCAACCTCCCTGCCTGATCCCCGAAGCCGCTCCGTAGCAACACATGCCTTTGTGTTGAGATTCCAAACCCTGACCTTCCCATCAAAGCACCCACTTACAAACCACTTATCGTCATTGGGATGGAACGACACAGAAGGCACAGCGTCCGGATGGCGAAAGATGCCCAAGCAAGAGTCATCAGCAATGTGCCAGAGTCTCACGGTGGCATCCAGCGAGGAAGACAGTAAGAAATCGTTCCCCGAGAATGAAATATCGAGGATATCCGATGTATGCCCCCGATATACACGGTGAGGTTTCGACTGGAACACTTGAAGCAGCTTCGCTTGGCGATTGTTCGAGTCCAAAGAACCGGACGCCGACGTCGTCGGAGAGGATGCTCTGGACGTATTCCTCGACTTTGGGTCCGGTGCCGCGAACTCCTCTCCGATGATACCGGGCAATATGCTTCGTCTGCGAATAGCTTTCGTCACACCGTTCGCCATAAGTTTCGAGGCCACTCCGGAACTACCTGCGGTACTGCCAACAAGGCTCGGCGCGGAACTCGAGGAGTCGTCGTCAAGTCCCTCGTGCGCAGATTCCGTCATCGCGGACCAAACGCGGACGTGCGTGTCTTCGCCGCCTGTCGCCAAATACCGCCCATCTGAGCTGAATTGCATGGACCATATGGCGCCCTAAAGTAAACGCGTCAGTCAAACCCAATCACCATTGCTGGGGACAACACCACCTCAAAACCACCTTTGACGAGGATGTTCCATCTCCAACTTCCTGCTCCTCTTTGGCAACTTTTTTCGCCTCGTCAATTTTCTTTGCGGCTTCTTGCGCGGCCGCTTCGTCAACAGCGGGTTTGCTGACGTCACCGAACATCATCGGAAAACTGAATGGGTCGTCTTCAGCGTAGGCATGTACAGTGGATGCACCGCCGCCACCTGTCTGGGCTATCCGTGTGGAAAAGTCGTATGTATCGGGTTGGGAGGACTCTGTCGGTGACGATTGGATGGTAATCTCTTGAGATTGGTGGACAGGCTTGGGAGAGCGGGGTGACTTCGGAGAATCCTTTCCCGAGAGTGCCGAGATGGACAGTGACAGGTGAAACCCGCTGTTTTTCTTGGCTACTCCAGGAGAAACAGGTGGGGCGTGATGACTGCCTCGCGGAGAATCATCTGCATGGGCGGATGTGCCCTCTCGCCCGCCTTCTGTTGACACCTTCAGTCGAGGAAGAGAATTGTGATGCGAAAGTGTGGCGTCAGCTGTTGGGCGATGAAGGTTACTCGAGCTACCATGCGTTGAAGGAGGAGCCCACGCTGCAAAAAATCCATCTGTCAGCGACTTCTGCATTCCACATCCGCCTGGGTCTCTTTGACAAAACTCTCTTCACCTTTCCACCGTGGTGCACTTGCTTTCTGCCGACTGTCCCCTCTCAACGCCTGCACCGCAACCAGCCGGCCCAGCTCCCGGAACCGTTTGTTGTTGACGGTTACTTTCACCCGTCCCGAGGTCTCCCGAGCCACTTCCCGGTCCTTGTGCTTTCCCGGCGCCGCACCTGGCACTGTCAACGACCCGGGATGTCGACCGCCGGAAAGAGCGTCTCCGCTTGCGCTTGCCCCGCCCAAATGGAGTTTGGCGAGCAGGCCGCCAATCTTGCCCTTCCCCGCGGCCTTGTAACTGGACGCCCCGTCCGACACGACTGACCCGCCCGCGCTTCGGTGCGATTCGGACGAGGTCCGCACCCGTCCGTCCTGTGCGTCCCCTGTGAGCGAGTCCGGCGTGCCCATGAACGATGCGGGCTGTGGTGTTTGCAGTTCGAAGTAGGTCAGGCCGCGAGGTGTAGGGTCCGCTTGGGACAGCGAGGGTAGGGATGTCAAGTACAGCGGTGGGGCTCTGGAGGGTTCGGGAGTGTGTGTGGGAGGGTTCGTAGGTTTGAGGTCCATGTCCGGCGACACTGCGGGGAACATTATGGCCTCCACGGATGAACTCGAGGAGTGAGTTGAGGAACGCCGGAAAGAGTCCGAGTGAGGCGTGCCCGCCACGTCGGGAAAACGCTTCTGCATCATCGAGGCCGCGCCAGAGTTGGGAGGTGTTGGGACCCGTGAAGGGATACCCGCTCCATAGAACGGCGTTGAAAATGCCAATCTGTGAGACTGGAACGAGTCACGCTCTTTCTCCAGCGGTCGTGTGTCAGTTCCTACTTTCACCGCCGCCGCTGCCGCTACGGTTGATTTCTCGCGAAGCCTGGAAAAGAGGTCTCGCGGCTGTTGTTGCTTGAGCGAGGGCCGGCGCCGTTGGAGCGTGGGGGAGCCGGCTGCAGACGCTGATATGGAAACTTACAATTGACAAGGCAACATCCGCGACGAGTCAAAATTCAGCGGATAAGGTTTTAAGGGGGGAATCTCATGGATACCAACCTTGCCGAGATGATTGCGCGTTTCGCCGTCCAGAAAGTATCGTGGAGGGAAGTATCGTGGAGGCAAGGCTACGGCGAGGCGCAAGTTGGGGGGTGGAAGGCGCCGAAGGTGTGATGTTGCCTTGCGAAAGAGAACGGACTGGCAGAGGTGGTGAGCGACTTTGGGAAACGCGAGAAGGCCGATGAATTATCCGAGGTAATGTTTCTGTATAGGTTGCAGGAACTGGTCCTTGCGTGAGGAGTGGGAGAGGCGGTGGCGGTGGTGGTGGTGGCGGGGGGGTTTCACCAGTAGATCCCCTACTGTGCTGCACGCCTTCCGGAAACGAGCCACAAGAATTCGGCTCCAAAGATGGTATGTTCGAGCTTGCTTCACTAGGTGGGAACGTGTCCAAATTGTCGTGCATGATCTGGGTGATCATTCCATCCAATTTCCTGTTGCTCCCTTCCAAACGACGTCCAGAAGCGGATGTCAGCTCGGCGGCCGCGCCATGAGATCGTGCAAGGCTGTTTTCGCTGGCGGGGACCAGTGCTGGAAGTGCTGGAGATCCCGGATTGGCGATGCCCCCTGCGGGCACTTCGTCGCCCCCATCCAACAATCCATTGAGCTCCGGGTCCGCGACGCGCACGTTCTGCACGCCCAGCCCCGCCAGAAGGTCGACGTCTGCGAAAACAGACCGTTCCGTCGCCATTTTCTGCCTCGCGGTGCTCCGATCACGATCGGACTGTTCGCCAAGTCGCGGGTCGTGGACCCGTTGTTCCGTTACCGCTCGTGAATGCGTCGCCGTGATGGCTTCTTTTGATTTCTCGCCACAACGCCGGCCCAGATCCCGCGGGGTGAGGCCGGTGAGGGATGAGGGGAAGAGAACCTGTGAGGTTGCAAACTTATACATATTGCGCAAGGCAGCATTTCCTTTACATTACTCTGAAAAATTAATAATAAGTTCGGAAGATGCTTCCTCAGTTCGGTATCACATTGATTTCCCTCATCATCGTCGACTACTTGGTTGTTCGTGGGAGGGAGAAGGGCCTCACAGTTCATCATGAACCCATCCATGTTCTTTCAAGAATGCCTTCTCTTGTGACGGCTGTCACATGTTTTACAACTGTTAGGAAAGGGCCGTTGGTCGCCAAGTACGCCGAGAACACTCACATCAAACCTGCCCCCGATTCGTCCCACAAGCTTCACCTTCCCCTTATCGTCCACCATCTCCTCCGGCCGCATCCATTCCCTGCTGGGGAGGCCGAGCTCGTGGTAGAATTGCGCCCGCAGCTCCTTCGGGATTGTTTTAGCGTTGAAGTGGCTCGGCGGAATGGGATTGCCCTCGTGTGGACTCAGGCGGGGCGGCTCTGGCTCTGCAGCGGCTTTCTGCGGTTCCTCTGCTGCAGAAAAGGGCCATCGTGGTGCTGGACGTGGGGCAGCAGCGAAAACGAGTGAGGGACCGGAAAACGTTAAAGTGAGACCATCCCAGACACACCAGCAGCCACAAAGCTTCCCGCGAATAGAATAAATGCCCAGAAGAGAAGGAAGCGGGCGGAAACGGAGAGCGAGACCTTCATCGTCGCTGTTGTCCAAAATGGGTAAAAGCGAAAATTGGCACTGGCCCGCACGACTACAATTGAACCCAAAGAAAGGGGAAAGCGCAGATATTGTTATTCACAGAATGAAAATGGTTATTACACAATGAAAACGCCATGCCTTATGCGCTAGAAATCAGCGCCACCCCCTCGCACCCCTCGCACGCCACACCTCAATCGTTTCTCCATCGTGTCCGCCCACACTCGCCACCACTCCTCGACCCCTCTCCGCCGCTTCAGGACACCACGCAGCGTCCCCGTCAGCGGCATCCATGTCGAGCTTCCTCGGCGTCGCATGGACAAATCGAAGCTTCAAGTCAGAAGACGTAGCCTCGTAAATCTGGACACCAGAATCCGTGGTCACAAGGAGCCTGTGCGTTGATGAATCCACGTGGGGCATCCACTGAATTGCGCCAACTGCGCGAGCGTTCTGAGGTCTTACGACAGTCACAAGAGGAGCGCTGTTTGGTTGCTGGAAGTCACACATTACAACATGCCATCCAACCATGCACGCAACGCGTACAAAAGTGGAACCTTCCCTCGGCGGACCAATAGACAGACGGAGTCGTCCCCTACGGTTCCCCTCGAGGGATTCTTTTACCAGCACAGTCCGCTGCGCAAGAAGCAACGAGTTCGTCATATCCCACAAAGCAAACACAACACACGTGTCGAGGGAGACCGCTGAAACAACGACATCTTCGAGGGCAGTTCCAGTAGCGATCCGAGATGATCCCGTTATTGACGTGAGCGTGATCCCGATCACACGATCGACATCGACAATCGCAGCACGGCTTTGAATCAAGTTTTCCGCCGGTAGCTGCATGAGGTTTATGCGCCATCGGTAAAGAGACCGAACCTGCGACTGTGAAGAGCTGGCGACACACCCACACCCTGAAACAATGCAATCGGTTTGAAAGAAAGCAAGAGACAGGCCATTGATATCTCCAAGGTTCGTGTTGTCGCTGTCGCCCGTCAGCGTGAACTGGCGTTCCGAAAAATGGGCGAGTGCATCATCATCACCCATTGACCATTCAATACGGACCACCTTGAGCACGCCATTGGACATGACAAGAACCAAAAGTCCACCGGACCCCAAGAGCTCGTTTTCAACCCATTTCATTTCCTGGACGCCGTGACCGTGCCCGATTGAGATTCTTCGAAAGGGTTTTGGCACAGGTGACGATTGGACGGGCCATTGGTCTGGGAGGGCGAGGGAGTAGACGTTTCCAGTCGAATCAGAACAAAAAAGACGCGAGCAGCCGGTCATCCAGCATAGGCGCTCAAATTTGGGAGCAGGGAACACATTTTCAGGTTGCAAGACCGAAAAGCAATCGTAGAGCATGTCGGCACGTGCCCCAGAGAATGATAGGGTGTCCGACTCGAGCTTCACGGGCGGCTTATCTTCATCAGCGGTGTCGTGTACGATGACGGATTGTCGCAGTTGCACGCTTGCAACGTGAGGAGGTAGACTTGGCAATGCCCATTCGTCTCGTGGATGATCACCCTTTCTCCCATCTTCTTCATGTGTTCCTCCTTCTCTTTTGACACCATCACTCGGCGACTCGACAGCGTCCTCCATTCCCAACATTGGTTCATGCTTCTCCGTTGCCTTCCCGCTCTCTGTTGCAGGGCCTTCCACAACAATCGTCACGTCCGCCGCGATGTCCTCGGGCAGGTTCCACTTGCTCCCAACATCAGAACCGACTATGGTGCTGGCTTTCTCTGCCTCTTCCTGTGATTCGAACCAAAGTTTAACAGTCCAGATTTTTGATCCTTTCTTCCGGTGCCCAGACGTTAGGAGTGGCTTCAATGGTGGTTGTACGTTGGACAGGGAAATGACAATATCCTGCGTTGAAATAAACACGAATAGTCAGTGACTACAAATACTTATATGTGACCTTTTCTCCTTACCTCAATTGTTACATTGAATGGAACAGCCTTTACGTCACACCGCCAGCATTCACGTTCGCACCATTGCGGACACATTGAAGCCCGAAGCGTTGCATCACTTTCTTCCGAAAGGCTTTGGAGGCCGTCGAGAAGGCGAAGAGCAGAAATCGCCTTTGCGGATAGATGCGAAGGTGTCACACGTTTTCTTTCCATACCCCATAACCTTTAAATCCTCACCTCATGTCCTGTTTGAAAATGTGCGACCACGACATGATGACTTTCTTCCCGCGCTTCAACTAATCCACAAACAATGAAGGCGTTTGGCTCCGTCTCTGTATAATCCCCAGAAAAAGATAATCCAACTCTTGCGAAGGCTTCAATGGCAGCGGTAGCGTCGAGCGGCTCTCCGTTCGACAGGCGAACGATGACCGAAACGTGACGGTGTTGCTGGCAAAGCTTCCGCCCAACGGATGAACACGTGGGAATATGGGGATGAGGGGAACGCTCCTTCCTCGTTGCTACTTGCTCTACTACGTCATGAAGCGAAAAGCGTTCCCCTTCTCCATTCTCCTGTGATCCCATTTGTGGCTCGGCACCTTCAGGTGTCTCAAGCATGTTTCCTGATTTCGACCGGGATGAAACAGAATCCATATCCGCGGCACTGGTTAATGTCATTGCCAATCCACTGTAAAGATCGTCGACCAAAGACCACCGATGATCCACCCACCCCAAACCTTCTTGTCCCGTGTCAAGAACAGGTGGAGCATGGATCGGTTCATCGTTGGTTCTCACTCCAGAATATTGCACATTCGACTCCAACGGAGTTCCCTCCCTAGTTGAGGTGTCGGTGAAGGTTGGGGACAGTAGATGCTGCCCGTTGTCCTTCTCGGCTGGTTCGTAATCTCTTTGGGTGTATTTAGCACGTGGGCGCTTCTTAGTTTTCTTTAGCAACCGTTCGTCGTCAGACGACGAGGAACATGATGATGACGAATCGGAAGGATATCGATGACTTTGACTTCTCCGTGGGGTGGGCGGCTCTTGCTTGTGAGTGCCACGACCGCCGGGGCGCGGTTCACGTCGATGCTTTTTTGTTCCGCCAGATAAATGAACTTCAGGAATTCCCTCTGAGTCTTGTCTTTCAAAATTGGAGAATCCGTCTCTGTGAGAGGAGCCATCACTGCGAGTGGAAGGTTGCCATTGCGGCGCCACAAAGGCTCTTTCTTGTTCGCTTTGATATGTAAAAGTAGGTAGTAGCGTAAAGGATCTTTCTTGTTCGCTTTGATGTGTGAAAGTAGGTGGTGTATCAAGTTCAGTGCTTCGTGTCGGTGTTTCTCGCGTGAGCCGTCCCGAGGACCGTTCGTCGTTGAGAGGGTATTGCTGATCCGATAGACGAGAGTATCGCTGGGACAGATGGCGCGCGGTATTCGAGCTGGGAGCTGTCCTCGGTTCCCACAGAGATTGACGCCGTGGACCGATTGATTGGTCCCGATTCCCGCGGTTTCCACTCCAATGGCTGTTTCGGTATCGATCCCCTCGGTGCGACGAAGACTGCGCCCTTCGAGTTGTTCCATATCCGTTATAGTCAATCACGGTCTCTCTCTCCCGCACTTGCTCTTTCAGCTGTCGGCCACGAGCAAGAGTCGGTGCTTTACGCTCTTCTGGCGGAACCCAGGAGGGTGGAATGGAGAAGGGTCTGCGCCAATCCATCGTCGAGTTGTTGCGTTTCACCACACAAGTGAAGGCAAACGCAAGATATGTTGTACATGGTGAACATCCTAAATTGAACCTTTTGTTTCATAAATTGGACCTGTTGCTAAAAATCAAAGTCGGTATTTTCCTTGCGAAGATGCCACTTTCTTTTTCTTCTTCGGCCATGCCGGGTTCATTCTCGGACCAGCTCCTCACGGAAGAATCGCGATTACGAAACCCCCTCCCTCCATTGCTACACTTATACGACTTATTGCGATTCTTCCGCGGATTAATCTGAGAGTTTGAGCTGCCATCGCGCTCTCGGTGTGCCGAATCCCTGTTAATCTCCGCCGTCAATCAACTTGAACCAGCGGTCCGGTTCGCCGCAATCATGGGTCTTCTCACACTGGGGACTCCACTTTCTTGGGATGAAGCCAAGCAGCATGCCGAGCACGTTCGCGCTCATGGAATCGAACAGTTTCTTAATATCTGGAACAAGTGCAAGACACGAAGATCCGATGCCCTTCTTTTCGGCGACGAGGTGGAATACCTGCTAGCCCATTTCGACTACGAAGGAGATGATGAGGAAACAAACACTGCAAAAGTCAATGGGAATGGTGTCGCACATCACCGACCGACACGGGTGCGCCTGTCAACAACCGCTCACGAACTAGTCGCAAAGTTAGCTCACGAAGAAGAGGTCGCGACGCAATCGGGACTTGTAGCGGATGGTCATTGGGTACCGGAATACGGCAGGTTCATGGCGGAAGCAACCCCGGCCCGGCCATTCGGATCGACGTTGAATGATTTACTTGAAGTTGAAAAGAGCATGAAGAAAAGGTTGGACCTCCAGCGGCTGTGCTTTTGCTAGTAACGCGCTTCTAAGAAGCCCGCCTCTGTGCCCTGCTACTGCATCCACAGGCGTCGCCAAGCGGAAGAAGTGTGTGCCCCACATGAAGCACTTTTAACGCTCACGGTGTTCCCCCGGCTTGGTTGCCCCGACTCTTTCTACCCGTCTGGTCAGCTTCCAGCCGCTGACACCAGCGCATCCCGCAGTATCTTTATTCCTGACAGCGCGATAAACCCCCATGCCAGGTTTCCGTGGGTAGCACATCGTGTGACAGGAATTCCACCGACATGAAAGCTCAATTTTTGGTCGCAGAACTCTCACAGCCAACATCCGCACTCGAAGAGGCGAAAAGGTCGCAATTAACCTTCCAATCTTCCGCGATAAGAACACGCCATCGCCTTTTCTCGAGCCTGCACCACCGTCTCTCTTGAGCTCCACAACCCTTCCCCAGGTTCCTGTTCCTGCTGACGGGAAGGCCACGATCCCCGGCTTGCTTCCAGACTGCGCGAAGCCCGATCACGTTTACCTCGACGCAATGGCTTTCGGAATGGGTAACTGCTGCTTGCAGATAACGTTCCAGGCGTGCTCCGTGGAAGAAGCGCGAAGGTTATACGACGCCCTCATCCCTGTGGCACCAATCCTGGTGCGTTGTAATGACAGTGATCTAGGAATAGAGATTGAACGTTTTTCGCTTGCAACAGACAGCGCTATCTGCAGCCAGCCCAATTTTCCGAGGGTACCTTGTCGATGTGGACTGTCGCTGGAACACAATATCAGGATCTGTAGACGACCGGACGAGGGAAGAGCGGGGTTTGGAGGTGAGTTTGACCTGTTTGAAGAGATTTGTTTGAGTTCGTGACACCGAGCATTGCTTCTTTCACTCTAATAGCCGCTGCGCACTTCGACTTATCGCATCCCAAAGTCGCGGTATGATTCCGTGTCCCTTTACCTTTCTGGTGGACCGAACTACTCGGGCGGCTGCGGATTCCCCCGGCTTGATATGGTAACTCCCCGCCATTCCCCTGAAGGTACTCCACAGCGCCCGCGTTCCGTGGCCGAGATGGAGGATCCCTGCGGTTGCGGTGATTCCACTTCGTCGGAGAAGAGTGTAGACATGGATTATTTCGATGACAAGTACAACGACATCCCTGTTCCTATTAATCAGAAGGTTTATGAGCGTTTGAGGGAGAATGGTAAGTTGAATGGTTGAGATCCGTCATTCTCTTGCTCACACATCCCTGCAGATATCGACCACCATCTCGCCCAGCACATTTCCCATCTTTTCATCCGAGATCCCCTCGTTGTATACAAGGAGTTACTCGATCAAGATGACTCTCAGAGCTCCGATCACTTTGAGGTAAGGCAGTGTTTTGGTAATGGTCTCCCAACGTCAATCAACCGCTTCTTGTTCTAGAATATTCAATCAACAAATTGGCAAACACTTCGATTTAAACCGCCACCTCCAAACAATCCCAACATTGGATGGCGTGTCGAGTTCAGGCCACTAGAGCTGCAGATGACCGACTTTGAGAATGCGGCATTTTCCGTCTTTGTTGTGCTTTTGGTCAGAGCTGTATTGGGGTTTGGCCTCAACTTCTACATGCCTTTGTCGAAGGTTAGAAAATTGGATGTTCTGCCTTGGTTATTAAGTAACCTTGACCACTGAATCCAGGTGGATGAGAATTTGCAAACGGCACAAAAGCGCGATGCGGCGAAGTCTGGTCGGTTTTGGTTCCGGCGCAACATATGTGAGAAGACAGACTTGCTATTCGGTAGCAGGCGAGTGTTAACAAATATCTCATCACGTTAGGTGCCAATCAGGACTTGCTAGAGGACCTTCTTCCTGCTCCATTTCACTCATTGGCAAATGGTGGTGGCGTCCCTCCACCCGGATACATCACCCACCCGAACAACACTGATCCCGATCAGCACACGCTAATGACTATCAATGACATCATGAACGGCAACACAACGCTTGGTTTCCCTGGGCTTATCCCAATCGTGCGTGCTTACCTCCAGGGTCAGCCGCATGTAGATCGGTCTGTTCGTGATTCATTGGAACGTTATGTTGATTTCATCGCTGCGAAATCAAGGGGTGACTTAGTTACTACCGCTTCATTCTTGCGGAAAGTCGCCACTGAACATCCTGATTACAAAGGCGACAGCGTTATTTCGGAGCAGATTGCAGCAGACCTTTGCAACCTTGTGCGCAAAATCGGAGAGGGTGACCCAGAAGTTTTAGAAATGGCGAAGAATTGTTGTGGCGTCTAAACGTATTACCACCCTAAATTTATTGGCTGTTACGCACTTAGAATAGTCGAATGCATGCATGATATCAAATGTGAAGGGAAAAAAAAAATAAAAGAAGGAAACGATCTTGACGTTTCAAGTCCTAGGTCTCCTCATCAGAATCATCAGAGTACGTATGTGGGGGATCTTTGTCAAGCTCTCCCGGTTTATGCTTTCCCCCACTTTCACCCAAGCCAACGACTGCACCAGGGAAAACATATTGGTTGGGTTGTATCAGTCGGTATGGAACTTCATCCTCAATGTTCTCCTGGGACGATTGAGACGTTTCCCGGTCTTCCTTTCCTTCTGCCGCTCCGAGCTCTCCATCCATTAGTTGTTCCCTTTCCACCGGCAATTCTCCACTCCGTTTCAATTCTTCCAGCAGTCCGTTCCATCGCAGTTGTTTGCACAACCATCCCACCACTTCGTCGACGTCTCCCAGAAGTTCGACGTCAAACTCTCCCGGCTTCACGAGCGTCTTGTTGATTACGGCAGCCGGAATATCAGGTGGTAAAAGTTTTGGCATCGTCGAAACAGGGGCAACTTGGAGTGAAGTGCCAATGATGAGCATTACGGAGCAAGAAGGTAGGTCTTCCTGGATGAGCCGATGAAAGGAGGAAGGGAGTTGCTCTCCGAAAAATACTATGTCGGGTTTCAGTGGAGGAGGAACCAGTTCTTCAACAAGCGTGGATTCATCAAATGCGGGGGGGTTCGAGTCGGGAGGAGGTACTTTAGTTGGCTTCGGCGGACACACAGGACACCGAGGTACACGCTGGGGAGATAGCATTTTAGAGTCGAATACAAAATTTGGAGGTTGATATCTCCTACCTTCGCTTTCACAGCATCCTCAATTTCACTGCCTTCGCATTGCCATCCGCACTCAACACACGAGGCGGTCGCAAAGCTTCCATGACACTGCACAACTTTGTCTTTTGGCACGCCAGCAAGAAGATCGAGGGAGTCGATGTTCTTATGATGAAGGCAACCTCATTCATTTGATCCGTACTTCAAAATTCAGCAATTCTCACCTGCGTGTAAACGCGTCTTAATCTACCCTTTTCCGAGAGCAGTCGAAAAAACAAGTGAGCTGCTCCTGGTCGGAACCTATTGCTTGCAGCACCTGGTGCGCAATAGATTTCCTCAGCGAAGGAGTAAAAGATATCGGGTCGACGGAGAAAGAGTGGGAGAGAAAACATGTCCTAATTTGTCCAACATGGTTATCAGATGGAAATCGGTTAAACCAACAATCTCAACGCACCTCGGGCTTTTTCAAGCCAAATCGCCCTTTCAGTCTCGCATAGATCCCATCCTCCGAGCGAAAATCGGGAACTATCCACATATCAGGAAGTGTCTGAATAAAGAATATAAACACAATACATCCCTCCACAGTACATACTTCCACAATTCACAGATATGCCCGCCCCAGCTAGTACGATTACGTCAGCCGATGAACGTAAAAGACTTATTACATCCTATCGGGAAAGACGAACATGGGTCATTAAAAACCATGTGCATTGGCAATGAGCTCGCAAAGTGAAGCATACCTCAACACCTTTCACCCATTCCACACGGCTTCTTGGGCACACCTCCTTCAAAACGCTTCCCAGCAACTTTACCATGCCCGTCTCGCTCAGAGTCCTACGACCGAAATATGGCCGTGGTCCTGAGGATGTGGAAGCCGAGCTCGCTGAATCGGGCGAAGCAGAACGTCCAGTGCCGGATAAGAGAAGCGGCAGAACTGGAGGAGGCAGAAGGGACGGCTTATGACCGATACTCAGTCAAAAGGCTCGCTGACTTTTACCCCTGATGAACATGCATGCACTCACCGCGAGCACCGCAATCGTACGCAAGACCATGGATACGGGAAGATGTCCGTGGCGGTCCAACCAACGGTTCATATCTCATCGATCACAATTGAATGGTACCTCAGCGCGAATCAATGCAATGTGATGGAAGGTTCACACACCGAATCTCTCCATATCTCGCATCATTTGCACCATCTCATCCAGAGAGGGAACTCCATCCTTTCGTCTCGAGCGCCTCATCCCCGACGAGTCCTCTTCCTCATCACTCTCTCCCACATCGGACTCGGAGGAGGACTCATCCGTGGGCACTGCTTCATATTCAGATTCAAGTTCAGAGTCCGCAGACTCCTCGGTGTGTGCTGAGCCGCTTTGGGACGCGGAGACTCCGTTTCCTTCCAGAAAGAGTGACGGTGCGACGTGCCCCTCCTGTTCGCGATCGGAGGAGCCATCCGCCAGGAGAAACTCCGCATCGTCCCTATCTTCTTGCGAGCTGCGCCCATCTGCTCCCCGTCCGGTCTCTGCGCCGAGTGCGACGCCGCCCTCCACCTGTGGAACTTGAGCGCCTGGCATTTTGGATTCCTCTTGCGCAGAATCCGATTTTTCCTGATTGTCCTCGACTCGGATCCGCTTTTGGGAGGCCTGTTCTTCTTCTGGTTTATCTGAATCGGGATCCGGGGGACGCTTGGAGGAAGCGAGGGAAGGTGAGGGAAATAGTGACATGGTAGAGTCAAAAAGTTCTGGTGAGATAATGAGTCGGCCGGTAGGGAGGGACGAGCGATCGTGCATTAGGGGAGGACAGTGGTGACGAATGTATGGTGGCCAAAGGGTTCAAGCGAACGAACTCAAATAATCGAACAAGCCAACCTCCCTTTTTTCTTCTTTTCAACTGCATGCCGAAAAGTAGCTTCGCTCATTGTCGACTAACATATAGACTTGACGAAACAAACTACTTGTCTTCCCCTTCTCTCATCAACCCCGTTCCTCACACCAACGACTCGGCTCCACCAAATCCCACATCCCATTTACGCCCAATTCAAAACCTCTCCCCATTTCCTCGCTCACGCATCCCCGACTTCGATCTTCACCGTCCCAGTCGCCTTCAACCTATCCACCAACACGGTGCCGAACGCCGACGCAGGGGTAAGTACACCGCCGTGGAGCTCTTTGACGCCAGGGAGGCTGCAGATGGGTTCGGGTGGTGTGGGATCCGTGAGTGAAGAGCATAGGGGGGGAATGCGGACCCGCTCACCTGTCTCGGTCGTACACGAGGGCGAGAGCGGATTGGGAAACCATCTGGGACCAAAACGTGTTAGCGTCGTGTTGCGCTTCCGGCCCCCCCAACAGCTCCCAACAGATAACAAACTCACGATGCACGTTTGCCAGTACCCTGGATCCCCTTTACCCTCCCACACACCCTTTGCCTTCTTCTGCTTTCCATCCTCTCCCACCTCACTCACAGCCCACCCTTCGTACTTGAAATAATTCCGCCTCCTGTCTTCCTCACTCACAGTACCTTCGCCCTGTTTGGGCAGCACGTATTTGAGAAGGAAGTTCCGCGTGGGTGCGAACGCGAGGAGAAGTCCCATGGTGAAGAAGAGGACGTTGGCGTACGCCGCGGAGAACAGGGAGGGGTACCCCCGCGTCTCGGTGTACAGGAAGTTGCCGTAGCGCCAGCCCTGCAGCCATTGAGAGCGGCGGATGCAGTTTGCGTTGACACGAGACTGGCGTAGATGGATTTGTGGGTTGCGGTCCGATAGACGTAGTGGTCGGTGGAGAGGATCGTGGTGGGAATGAGTGACGTTGAGCCCACAAGAACGCCCTTCCACGACAAACTCCCCAACACGCACCATGACCCAACTCCCCTGCCACATCTTCAACACGCCATCCCAAAACAGTGGAAACAGTGACGTCGACGGCAACTTTCCGGCACCCTTAGGTGGCTTGGGCCCCTTTTCCATTTTGAACGCGTCCTTGGCCACTTTACCCGCGTTGGCGAACTCGTGCGCTGCGGACGTGATGGTCCCGCCCGACGCGCCCGCGGCGAAGTCGGTGCACGAGACACGTACGGATGCGGTCAGGAGGGAGTAAGACAGGAGGTGTAGGGCGAGGAGGTGCGTGAAGAGGTCGGAGGGCACCTGTGGGCGTGAGGAAAGAGGGTGGTGGTGGGGATGTCAGAAAGGCGACACCACCCACAGTGAAAGAAAGTCGAATTGCTGTTCACTCCCAAGTCAAAGGCGTCGGTGACTCCATTGACGCCTGCTCGTGCTGTCGCACAGGATATCTCCAAGGCATCTCTTGACGATCACGTGCCGTGGGGTGATCACGAGTCTCAGATGTCAACCCACTCTACCACCCCACACACCCCCCGGTAACCCCACCTCTCCTCACACCACACCCCAAACCATCAACCCACCGAATCAAACCCACAACTGGGCACAATAACCGCTCCCTTCTCCTTTGCCACTTTATCCCACTCGCCCGTCATCTGCAGGATCCACTTGCTCTCGCCCGTGATGTCGACATAGTCCGTGCCCAAGCGCGCGCACGCAGAGATGACGGGTGTGCCCACGAGTTGGAAGGGGCCTGGTGGGGTGGGAGCGGGTGGTGGTGGTGGTGGTGGTGGAGTGGCAATTGAAATGGTTCGGGTTAGGGACGGAGAAATGAAGTCATAGCTTGATAACTTCCACACCAGCTTGTTCAGGGTGGTTCATTCGCCTCCGGCGGACAGCCTCGGTCAGCGCCTAGCGACGCTTAGGCCTCGGAGTCCTCGCTTCGCTCGGACAACTCACCAGCACACGCAATAACAACCCTTGTCTGCCCGACCACCTTGTCCACTGACTCCTGGTCCTTTGAATCCGCGACCAGCACATCGACGTTTGCCACACCACTGAACGCGGCTGCGCCCTCCTGCGATGCGCGGTCCGGGTACCTCTTTGCCAGCCGCGCGAGGACCTGGGCGCGCGCGTCCTGGACTTTTGAGAAGGATCGGCCGGCGATTGCCCATTTGAGAGTGGCGGGGGCGGATTCGGCGAGGTACTGGGAATGTGGAGGGTGGTGACAGTGGACGAGGAGGGGGATGGGTGCAAAAAGAGAGTGGGTGGTGAATGTGGAAGGGTGGATAGTTGCGAGTTGTGGAAGTCAGCCCACCTCGACAACGTATGCGCCCGTGTAACCCGTTGCGCCAAACACCACGATGTCGTACTTGCGAGCCATGCAGTGCGAGCGGAGAAAAAAGAAAGAATGCGAGGGTGATACGATCGGGTGACGAAGCTGACCGACAGGTCTGCTGGGTTGGCCGCAGCCAGTGCAGAGAAAAGGTTCCGTCACTGTCACGTGTGTTGTTGCGTTGGCGAAAAATAAAAAGAAGTGATGAATGCTGCTGAGTGCATTGCTGCGGTGCGTGAACTTGGCCATTTCATTGGGTTTACGATCCAAAAAGACAAGTGACATTTATGTACTGAGCGAGTATCTTGACTACACCGCATCATGTTCTGAGGTGCACCTCGTCTTACAGAGAGCGCAAGAGACCGGAAGAAAGTGTGAGAATTGTGGTCCGACCACGGCAGGCACCATAACAAACGGCACAAAAGTTCCGGTTTCTTCTTATTCCCGACGATTCTTGGTCGGAGAGCTTACTTAGCCAAGAAAATCAAAGCCATCAGTCCATCTACCGCATCGCAATCTTCCCCACGCGACCTCTCCTTCCCCTCAACCGTACCAGCACACCACTACACCAATGGACACCATCCCCGCAACCGAAACTCTCTACCACACCGACACCCGTCTCTTCACCTTCCCCTCTGCCACACTCGTCGCCATAACGCCCTACACCCCTCAACCAACCTCTCAGCACACCACGCTGCACCAGTTCCACGACCTGACCTGGACGCAGGGCGAGTACGCCCTTGCGTTCGACAAGACGATCTTCCACCCGTTCGGCGGCGGGCAGGAGTCGGACGTTGGGTCCGCCTCCTTCCCTTCCTCCTCCCCTGCCACGACGACATTCACAGTCCGCCAAGTCCGCTTCCACAAACCAACGGGCGCCATCTGGCACTACGGCTCCTTCCAACCCTCCCCCGTCGACACCACCACCCTCCCGCATCCAGGCGCCACATGCACGCTATCCATCGACCCCACGATCCGCATCCGCAACGCCCGTCTTCACTCCGCAGGCCACCTCATCGACCTCGCCATGATCGATCTGGGCCTTCTCGCCACAACTCCCGCACCGGACTCTGACTCGGTGCCAGGTGCCAAACCCCAGGAGTCCGGATCGGGTGCCAACGCCAAACCCGGCAAGGGCAAATCCGGGTTCGCTTCGGGCAAGGGAAACCACACCCCCGGCGACTCCTGGGTCGAGTACGACGGCAAGATACCCGAAGGGTGGTTACCCCCGCGCGACATCGGCGACCGTGACGCACAGCCGCACATTTCCGCGCAAGGGCACCCGCAAGCATCACCCGCCGCCGACCCCGCCGTCGACGCCGCCAACGCCGCCATTCTGGCCGCTCTTGCTGGAGCGGGGGGTGCATCCGCCCCAACAAAGGGCAAGGGCGCCAAACCATCCAAAGCCGCCAAAACCCCGTCTCTCCCTCCCATCGACCTCCCCGCAACCCTCCCGGGCCTGCTCACCGTCTCACTCCATCGCATTCTGCGCGCGCACCGGGACACCACCACCTCGGCGTCCGTGCTCTCCTACACCGACGCCGCCGCACTCTGCGGGGGGTCTCTGCCCGTATACATCCCTCGCTCGTCCGCGCCCCGGATCGTCGTGCTAGCGCCCGGTGCGGTGGGGTGTCCGTGTGGAGGAACGCATGTGGGGAGTGTAGGCGAGTTGTGGAAGGAAGGTGCGGCGGAGGGGAGGAATAGTGCGGTGAGGGTTGTGGAGGTGACGTTGAAGAAGGGAAAGTTGAGGATTAGGTATGAGGTTGATGAGGCGTGAAGAGGCGTGAAGAGGAGGGGTGGGGGATAACTGGGTGGACGTATGGATGAGTGACTGGGAAGGAAAGAGGAAGCAAGCACCGAGGACGAGTTCAGTGAATTGACTGGGAACAAGGAGATAAGGGGGGGCGAGGCGGTGAATATCCATGACGATCGAGGATGTGGTGGGAATACGCAATATACATACCCGAGTCCGTCTTTCGGCAACAACCAAATAGATTTAACGTTATCAATTAAGTAAAAGTAATCGTCGCGGCGTGCAAACCTCATTTGTGACTGACCTCTCGCATCAAGTTCGCAACTGCTGCCCTCCCCTTCCCCATTATTGTTCCGTTCGTCAAGAGAAAGAAGTGGGATTTCAGCAACAGCGATTCAGCAATTGCATGCTAACACTTGTCTATGAACAATGCAGTTACATTCCAAGCAAATAAAGATTACCCTCTCCACAACGAGCTCGTCTCTCAGCACCCACTTGTCGCCGACATTGACGCGTTGAGTGTTTCTGGAGCGCGCGACACGGAGAGCGCGACGAGTGTCGCACCGCACTCGACTCTATGGGCCCAAAGTAATATCATTTGGCGTTCGTTCTTCCCGCAAGAGCGATATGGGTTCGGTTTCAAGGTCCGTCGATTCTCAATCCATAAACTCGGGCGACAAGCGACTTCAAAAGGAGCGAGAAGATTCGGATAGTGGCTTTCGAATACTCCAATTCACCAAGATATCCCGTCGCTTCGATGGTCACAACGACGCAGAAATCTTGTTGTATTGGAAGATTTGAAAAAGTAGGTCTGTATGACCGGCAGCTCTTCAATCAAAGGACGTCTTAAGAGTGCCACCGCGTTTCGACCAGCAGTGGAATCCAGAACACTGCGTGTTTAAGGTCGTGGTTGTGCGGCAAAGCCTTCTCGTTGCACAATCAACAGAGGGACGAGAGTACTGTGAGACTCCCCTCATGGCACTGATCACGACGCCGAGCGCACCGATGTGGAGTCTCTTTTGCGCTTCGGCGCATCCTAAAAGACCCGCCGCGTTTCGACCAGCAGTGGAAACCAGAACACTGCATGTTCAAGATCGCGGTTATGCGACCAAACCAAGCGAAGCGCTCCAGAGACCCCCGCGACAAATTTGGTGTCCCAACGTCGCGCCCGAGTCTCCGGCGACCACCACACTTCGCTCCGCCCAGTAGGCGTCTCATCTCACAGCAAATTCCAACTGAGGACCCCAGATGTACCCGTGAACGCGGGACGCGCGATCTCTTCAACCCGGCTCCCCACCTGTGGGGAGCAAGTAACCAGGGCAGTCCCCCCAACGGTCGGAGCTCTTGAAAAGGGCGTGCTGTATGCCTATCGAGGCGTCTCGCTTACTTTTCCGTCGTCAAGCCAGCCGATGCCAACGTCGCGGGTAGGTTGGCAGACATCCTAGTAGCCCCAAGCCGCAGCCTGGAGTTCGACTGGTCCCAGTAGTCTCTTATCAGAATCATTCGGCTGCTGGGGTCCCCTTTCAATGGTGTCGGCAGAGGTGCGCAGTTGCTCATAGTTTGGCATGTTGTGTAGACTTTCCCCTTCAATTCTCCCGACGAAGAGAACTCATGCTCATGTGCTGCAGGTGATATTTCCAACAAAAAATTTTAGAATTTACTGTTGTGCGACCGGCTTCGCTATTTTACACGTAAAAGGAGGAATGGAGAGTAGTGTAGTCCCCATTTTGTTTGGGTACATAATCCAGCGATGAAAGCATTGCACAAAGGACCCACAACACGTTCAAGCGATTTTTTCTAGGTTAAATTGTGGTTCTAGTATAATGAGAATGACAGCGGAAAGAAATATGAATTCGCTCTGCTATTGCACAAGCAACCTCCTTAATACAAATGAAGACCGAGCTCTTTCCATTTGTCGGTATTGTCCACTTCAGTCCTTGAAGGTATCACCGACCTTACCACGGCAGGCGACAGGGTGTGGGCAAGTCCGTTCCAACAGTCACATCGATTGTTCCAATCCCCCTGTGAAGTCAAAACTAGTTGAGCACACGCCTTCCTCTAACAGCCCTGATTTTAACTCACTTCGGACCCAACGGTGCCCAGAACTCCCCGGAGATTTCCATCGAAACGTGCTTGTCTACGAAATCTGCCAGGTGCGACGCGGCGACGGAGGGTTCCACGGCTGTGCGAAAACGTCAAGACTGGAAACCACAACCGCACTGCACCACAACTTACCGCCACCCGAGTCCCAGTACTTATCGTACCCCACTCCCCGCGTCATCTCAGTTCGCATGAAGCCAGGCTACACCCATAGAAAGGGGAAAGAGTGGAACTGTTAGTGGTACTCTAACGAAAGATTTGCGGAGATTAGACTCACGTGCACCATCACAACTGCCACCCCTTTATGCTTTAAATCCATCGCTAGGAGTCGCCCCACCATGTTTTCTGCCGCCTTACTCCCATGGTGCGCGTAATTCTCCCCTCCTTCCATCTCATGTCGCAATGTCACGCTACCGGCCTCGCTGGTAATCAGGACCACTTTGGTTCCTTCACCAACCACACCCGCCCGCGAAAGTGCTGTGACGAGAAAAACAGGCGCGATGCAACCGATGGTGTACATGGCCACCTCGGCGTCCCAGTCCGGCGCGTCGAGTGTCTCTTTGGTGAACACCCCAGCGACAAGGAGGACCACGTCCACGCGGGTGACGTCGAGAGCAGCGAGGGCAGTGACCAGATGCGCGGCGGCGTCTTTGGAGGACAGATCGATCCCGGGGATGTACCGTACCCCGGCAGTTGAGGAATCCGACGACGGGGGGGAGCCGCGGACCGTGGCGAGCACGGAGTGATCGGCACGTGAGGCGTACTCGCGCACGAGAGAGGATCCAAGCCCGCGAGAGGCCCCGATGATGAGAATCGTGGGCATTGGTGTCGTTCAATTGGTGGCCGCAGGAGGGAGCTCAACCTACATGTTTGGTCAAAGGTTTCGTAATGATATGAGGTAAAATTTGGTATAAGCTGTTGTTAGGTAACTTGTACGTGCTGGGTGTTACGACGACAAATATACGATACTCGAGCTGGATAGTGTATCTCGCTTGCAGAGCTGCTGCCCCTCACTCTATTTTTTACGCTGCCATGTGCTCAATTGACACCTCTACGCCATAGAGACCCAGCGAAGTGTGAGAATTTAACAAATATCACTAATCCTTCACTACACTTTATCATGGAAGTAAACAGCGTTCTTGTCCACATTAGTTTACACCCTCAGGACCAGACTTTGTTAAAAGATCAGCACGTCTGCCTTCGCCTGTCACCTTTTCCAGATGATGACTGCGTGGCCCACCAATACAAGGCCACCACGGCACCGGCAACAATCCCAACAATTGCTCCCATGGATAAACCCGATGCCGAACCGGCGTCGAGTGACCCTACGGTGAAACCCAAATAGCTGGTGGCCCTCTGGTAAGGCTCGTCAGAGTTCACACACGATAATACTTCAGCTTCACGGCAGAGCCAATCTATGCTCAATAGCTTTCGTTGTGCAGTTGCGCGAGCACGCGTCGTAGTCGCATATCGGTACCGTGCCCCATGTGAGAATGGCCCAGCCGGAGCTGAAATCGATCAAAAATCTTGAAACAAATTGCCCCACGCGGAAACCTTTGTAAATGTAGAATTGGAGATCGATGTTTTTGGGCGAGCATGTCCCCGACTCGCTCTCAGTTCCTGAAGAGTCCACGTAGACGAAATGTTCGGCTGTAAAGTTTGTGGGAAACGGATGCGTGTAATGGATACGTTAGAGAGCGAGAACGTCCGAAGGCAAAATGATATGCCTTCATGGCACCCAATGAAGCTTACATTGCCAACTTGACACACCAACAATTTTCGAGGCGAAATCGCTCGCGGTGGCAGGGTTGACGCCTTGCAACCATCCTTGGCTGCGGCTCCAGATCGTGAGTCCTTCGAACGGGAACATGTTTTTTAAATTTTCTTTTTTTGAGTGGTTGAGCGGAGGTGTGTCGGGGTGTCAAATCGTCGCCCCCGTGTCGGGTCTTTTGCCAGAGGCGAATTCGAAGCCAAACTGAGAAATTCGACTTGAGCAGTCGAGCGACGGAAAGTAGAACCCGAATGATGCAGCGTCTGGCAAAGTGCCTGGGCTGTTGTTTTGTGCGAGTGCTGTCTGGGACAGTACCGCGATCCAGCCCGCAAAAGATCACACACAAAGAAGCCGCCAGCATCGAATATGATGTTCTGTGTCGTGACTGTTGGTGGAGCTTTCCTCCGAGGGACGGGTCCCAGGGGATCTTCGGCATCTCCCACGGCAATGAGGCATTCGGCGGCCTCAGACTCAGGGTGACGTCGTCTCAGTCACAACCAATATTGTGGTTTTCAAAGTATCCTACTTTCTCCTTCTCGCGGACCTGAAGTGCTGGAGGTCAGCACATCGAAGAACCTGATTCACTATGGGGCACCCTCTCCTTCACTAAAATAGTCACAGCCAAGTATGTCCGTTTCCATCGGTAGTAGTGGGTCGGTAGAGTGCGAATGCGACTGCCACTCAAGAACTCGTTATAGACAGCGAAGGGGCTACTCGCCGATCCTGTGAGATTTCGAGCACCTTTCGCAGAGAACCCGGCCATTCCCAACAAAGTACAGAAAACTTAGGTTTTACGATCCAATTCATTATAACAGTCTTTCAATATTCGTTCTGGGATTCTGGGAGAGAGGTAAGTGTATCTGGGTCTCGGCTATTCTTCGAAGATAAGCCTTCATTCATCTCGTAATTCGAACGCACTTGCTCAATTCCAATTCCTTCACAAATTGCTCACAACCCGACGTAAGCGCAACTCATGCGACTGAAATAAGCCCATGGTGAGTACAGCTGCACTGTGTGATTGATGGCATGCGCCCGCGTTTCACCGGCGTCCATCACCGGACGACGCTTCGGTGTTCGTTTACTGACAATACTCGACAAATGCCGATGTCTCCGCAGACACGACCGTTCCATAGCTTCCAGACTATGTATCAAGCCTTTCTTTCGGATGGAGCTTTTTTCATGCCTTTTCACTAACCAACTTACCGCTGCAGGATTCCTCCCTTCCTCTTCCTCTTCCTCTCGTGACGCGTGGCAAGTGGCAAGTGGCAAGTGGCAACTGGCAACTGGCAACAACCTTCGCTTCACCATTTTCATGAAGCGAAGAGTGGCTTCCCGCCGACACGTGCCTCGGGCTGCCTCTGGAAGCGTCGTGCTCGGTCGAGGTCTTCCCCGGAACACACGTGTATCCATGCGGTAGAAAGTCGGAGAATCCACTGGGCCGCGAGTGGACCTGCGTTGGGAGAGGGGTAACATTCTGCAACGCCGGCGCGGCATTAACTGGGCGTCGCTTGCACCCTGTCTTACTCCAGTGTATCAAGCTTACGGAAATATTATGACAACATGATTTTCACCCTTCATGAATCGCTTCCCTATCAGGCTCGCTCTCGGGTAGAATGTTCACTTTCGTCTCTTTTTCGCCCCCGAATGATCAACTTCCTTCGAAACAGGCAAACATGATCCGCGAAGCACCTCTTATCCTCTCCCATGAAGCGTTAGCCATGTCAGCCGACGGGAGATAACACGTGTGGACGTCTTTCATTGAGGCGACCCATTAGTGCATACAAAGGACGAGTGTAACGGACTCTTCCAAGGAGTTCCCACGGGCAACCGAGTCAGCAAAAAAAAAAAAAAAAAAAAGTGTATCCAATTCACACACCCCTCACTCCAATCCACGTCTCTCCCCGACCACACCCACACCCACTCTCACACCCCTCACTTTTTCTTCCCCTTGCCCTTCCCCTTGCCCCCCTTCTTCCCCCCCCCTGCCGCAAGATCACTCAACTCCCCCACCTGCCCAAACACAACCCCACCCATGCGCTCGCCAACCTTGACCTGCACTTTGCCCTTACGCGCCTTGAGCAGGTTCATCACGACCTGCCCGCCGTGGTCGCCCACGTCATTGCTCCGAAGGTCGAGGTAGGAGAGGGCCGAGGACGGGTTCACGGGGGCTGTGATTGCGCACGCGAGCGATTCGAGAGGGGAGAGGAGCACGGGCGGGGACGGGTCTGTCGGCTCCGTCGTCGCTCCCGCGGAGTCCCCGCTCGCGTCCTGCCCCGCGCCTGCTCCCCCACCCCCCGTTGACCCGCCTCCCTCCTCCCTCCTTGCCGCATGGTACCGCAGCGCCTCGGCGTAGTCGAACGGGGCGGGGAATCTGGGCAGTTTGAGAAGCGCCTCGGCGGTCGGGATGGCGTCGGTGATGAGGTTGGAGGATAGGTTGAGTTTCTGGAGTGCGGTGTTGCGTGACAGGTAGGGCGCGATGTGAAGCACGCCGGCGTTGGAGAGGGAGTTCCCTGTAAGGTCGAGGTCGCTGGTGGAGCGGAGGGGGGCAGGGGTGGGGGGGAAGTGTGAGAAGTGAGTGGTGGGAGGTGGGAAGCCGCACAAGGTACTACCAACGTACACAATGGTCGTGTTGATCTCCAACGCCCGCCCAATCGCCCCCGCCGCGTCCTCCCCTGCGTCGCAGTAGCGGATCGACACTTTTGTCAGTCTGCATCCAAACGACGCAGGTTTGCCTCCCGCCAAAGCCTTTGCGGATCGCGGGGAGGCGCTTGTGGGCGGGTCGACTGGGGCGGCGGGGTCAGCGGAGGGTGCAGGAGCAGATGGTGCGTCGTCTGGTGAAGGTGCAGGCGAGGGGGAAGGAGCAGGTTTGGGCATCGACGTGAGCCTGATAGCGTCAAACAGGAGCGACACCCCGACCGTTCCCAGACCGGAGTTATGGTCAAGGACGAGGATGGTGAGGAGGGACGTGAAGGGCGGTTTTGTGGGTGGTGGTTGCGGGACGAGGTCGGGCGCGGTCCGGGTGAGTGCGGAGGCGTGTTTGCGCGGTTGCGAGACGGAGTTGGCGAAGGGAAGGGGCGGGAGAGTTGTGGTGGTGGGATGTGTTGGCCGTTGTTTGGTAGTGTCGTGGGAAGGGGGATGTCCGTGCCCAACAGTGTCCCCGCCGTGATCGGTTGTATTTGACGAGTCCCACAATTTTTCCACATCACCGACATCGTCCGGCAGGTCAGCCAGCAACCTCGCCACATGGAGTGCTCCCGACGCACGCACGCCGCACCCCACAATGTGGAGACACGTCACACCCGGGTGTCCTCTCAAGAACGCCGTGCCGCACAGCACGCGGACTGCGCGGTCGTCCAGGGTGCATTTCCACAGACAGACCATTTTGAGGTCGGCCGTTGTGGCGAATGTCGAGGCCAGGGCGTATACGTCGTTTTGAGAGATGGGGGTTTGGGAGAGCAGGAGTCGGTCGAAGCCGTCGAGGGAGGAGAGTGTGGGGAGGGGTTGTCCTGAAGACGACGCGGCGGCCATGGCGAAGGATGTCGGTGTGGCTGCCGGGGTGGCGTTTTGCTGTCCCGCGGCGCCCTGGTTGGGCATCTCCTGCGTCCCCGCCCCTGTCGCAGCGCCCTCAGCAGCGGCCCCACCCGCGGGCGCAAGGGGGACCAACGCGCCCCCGAACGGCGCGGACGGGTTGAAGGCCGCGGAAGGGGGGAGAGCGACGGATGCAACGGATGCAGCGCACTTGTCAATGTGCTTTGCGACTGAGGGCAGCGGCTGGACGATGAAGCGCGCGCAGTTGGCTGGGTAGGCCGTGCGGAGGTGGCGCAGTTCCTGGGGTGGGTTGGGCGGCGAGAGGCGTGGGTGGGGTGTGTCGGCTGGTTGGGGAGACAGAAGGGCGAGGGACGGCGCACCATTGCCTTTGCGACGACCATTGCCGCAGCCTCATCGCCCTTGCCGCCCTTCTTTGCGCTGCCGGACTTTCCTCCCTTGCCTTTCTTCGCCATGCGGTCGCTGGGTGGTGAAGTGCGTGCTGCGTCGCAAGTCTTCGCACACTTCGCACGACCGATCGACAAGGAATCTGTTTCTCTCTGAATCAAGATTTTCGCAGGCCAGACTAACGTTCTTTCAGCTTGCGATCACCCCACGACAACCTCTTTATGCGAAACGATTCTAATTGTCCGTTGACTCAGCCTAGTATGTGTTTTTCTTCCCTTTTGGTCGCCAGATCCAATCACACAAAGTGACATATCGACTTCGCCAAGGTTGCATTGTTTGAAAGCATAGAAACGCAACACGTTGTGTCTGTGCATTATTATTTCCGGTGAGCCTGGAATTGGTACGAAGAGAGCGCGAGGAACTCGCGAGAGCTAGGAAGCGTGCGGAGCTCCAATCTATAGTTAGTTCCGCCAATGGGGTCGTTGTTATAGCGACAAAGTACAGCTCTTACTGCAGAAAGGATTGTTCAACAGGGTGGCTGTCGTTGCTGATAAAGTTCCAAAAGGAGCAAAGATTCTTCTTAAATGGTATGAGTGAATTGATAAATATTAACTTCATGTCCACGCCACCGCCTCACCACCACCCTCACCACCACCCCACCACCCCGCAACGCGTACCAAGACCTCCCCTGCGGCCCGGCTCACTCGCCGAAGAGCCTGTGATTATCAACCCCCGACCCGTATGGTTCCCCCCCCTCCACCTCCAGCTTAGTGCCAGTGGCACGGTTACGCGCGCATGCCGCATACCAGGCGGATACGAAGGACTGCTTCAGCGAATGCTGCCCAACGGTCCATTTATGCGTGTGAAGGTGCCCTCATGAAAGCGCGAAGCATACGAGTGAACGAAATTTGGGATCGCCGACACGATTTGCCAGGCTGGGACCGGGACAATACCACTTACGAAGCCACCCTCATCGAAACTTTCTCAGGGGAAGACCTCGTCTTCTCTGTTCCAATTGCCTGGCCACTCCTACTGCGACAGTATTGTCGGGATGGCGGCATGACATTTGACTCCCTCGTTCTTAATTGGGCGGCGAATTCGGAACAGACCTCCAAGGCAACCTCCAATATGTCCTTTTCTAGTATCAAAGCTACAACAGGGATCGCGAATTGCGCAGACATATCTTCTCCGGATTTTGCCTTTGGCTTCAATCGGCAGCGATGGACTCGTTGATTCAAGGTTTATTGGCTGGGCCTCCAACTTCGAGCAGGAGGGTCAGGTGGTCGACCAAATTTGCCACACTCCCCCCTCGCGGGGTTCTGACCTCTCCGAACCCCATCGAGGCCAATACGTTGTCCGACTCAGACCTCCTCCGCTTGTCGCAAAAGTTTGTGACACATCTAATGTGTTTAAACCAACCAACGCAATTCGTGAACATGTGCGTATTTCTTGACGAGTTCCTCTGATTGATTTTCAGACCGACGATTTGACTCCAAACTCGTTCGTGTGACCCACAGGACGTCCAGGGTGGGCCTCACAAAGAATAGCCCTCGGAAACGAACCTCAAATACCCATCCACACGACCGCATCACACGTCGTAACACCTGAAGATCGAGCGAAGCCGGAGCAGAGCACCTTTGGCGCAGAAGCCCCACGCGTTCGATTGATTGTCAAGTTCCCCAAACGGAGCGATGTGGAGTCAAAGGTGATTTAAACTTCTCGAATGAGGAGTGATTGGGCGGCGGGTGCTAATCTTCTCACTCAGGCGGTCTCGGGTGACGGTCAAGTCGGTCGCCAGCCAAATGAGTCATCAATATCATCGAAAAGTCGATCATTCCAGTCTAGCGCCTCACCATCACTCCCAGTTGCGTCTCAATCCCGTCAAATCGGCGACCGCGAGGAGAATGGACGGTCAGACGTGGACACGGGTGCCCCCCCCCCCGAAAGTGCCGCAGAGCAGATCATGTGATCAGAACGAAAGTTGATGCTACACCAATTGCACCCTCTGTGACAAGCGAAATCAAACCACACGGTGATTCTTACTGGCGTCGTAGACTGGAAGCTTCTGTGAATGGCCAAGCTGGAGAAGATTGTGCAGGTTTAGATGGAGCAAAGGTCGGAGCAGCTACCAATCAACGGCAGTCGAGTAGGTTGAAGAATCCGAGAAAGCCGTTGGCCGCCAATCACCCCCCCCTCAGTCGCGCCGAAATGAACGTGCGAGAGGCCCGGTGGATTCTCCTGGAGCGGGAAGCAAAACGAAGAATACTACACAGGCTGTCGAGGGCAAGGGCGATGGAAGAAGCAAGACGGAGCACACTGGAGGTGTTTGGCAGGCCAACGTGACGAAGCAGGACTTGTTGTGGCCGGAAAGTGGTATGGGCGCCGTTCCAAAGACCAAACGGAGGAAGAAGGAGTTCGAAATGGCTTGAATGACGTTGCATTGAATAATCGCTTCCCGAACGTTTCCATTGTGCCAAGCGGGGCGACTTTTAATCTCTCATGAAAACCGGGGTCAGTTGCAGGAATTGAAACTAATTTTCAGCTAGAATTTGCATCTAGCGCTCACATAATGACGAACGAATATTATTTTGCGTATTTCTGTGATCAAATCGACTGTTGAAATGGCCACATTCAAAGCTCGAGGGTGGTTTCGCCATTCCGACCTTGCACAGTGCTGGATGTAGCGGTTCAAAGAAATAAACCCCTTAGCTGGCGCTCGTTGTGCGATTCCCGGAGGTTCTCTTGGGTCGGGACGAGGTATAGGTCTTCAATTCATTGTATTCGTCCTACGGAGCTTGTAACACGGAAGCAACGAGAGAGTTTCAGCAAAAGGTCGCCACACCAGCGTGCACCTCTCTATTCGGTAGGGTATGGACGGGAAGATGTGGGTGCAAGACAAAGAGATGAAGATCTTTCCTGAAAACTTGACGAAGAGTTTGCGATGTCGTTGGAAAGCACGTACAAGAAAGTGGTGGGGGCCGGTTTGGGCAACTAGTACGTGAGAACATGCTGAGAAACGAGGACTCCAAAAATGCGAGAAACGAGGCTCCCATGGGACACTCAAAGCTTGCGCGAGAGTGTGAAAGGTGGGATGCAGAGGATGTGGATCTCATGGTATGTAACATGGGTGAGTTTTCGGTCCACGGTGGGTTGGTGTGGTCGCTTTCGTTTGGATATTCTCCGGTGACATATGGCTGGTTGAAGTGTAACTCTACATGGACTCAAAGCAGCAGTCGGGTAAGAGGGATGGTTGGGCAAAGGGGGGGTTGGATGTGATGCAGCTCAATCCGCTGAGTGACGAGGACGGTAAAGAGTTACTTTCATAGCAAATGGAGACGTAAGAATGTTGATTTTCGGATTGGTTTGACCCTGGGGTGCCCACAGCGGCCGCGGCCAAACACTCCCGCCCGGCAGAATCGCGCGCACATAACAATCGCAGCCTGCACACTCCAATTGCATCCATGAGCGTGCAGCCTGCAAAGCGTGTCATTCTGCCTGAGGTGCGCACTCGCTGTGCCCGCTGCCCGTCTCTGTCCCCGACTTCACCCGTGCTCACTCGCGCTCCCTCTCCCGCCCCGCTCCCCCCACCACCCGCAGGTCCTGGCCCTCATCGCGCAGCACCTGGCCACATTCAACACAGACCCGATCCGCGTGCGATCTCACGGCTGGGTCTCGCTGCACCCATTCCTGCTCGTGTCTCGCTCATGGTACGACGTCTTCTCCGCAATCCTCTTCCGAAACCCGCACGTCCAGAACGGCAACCCGCTGTCCGCTCAGCGCCTCGTCTCTTTACTCGCAAACCCGCTCAACGAGTCCGTCCGGTACTCTCTCACGACTCTCACGGTATCCGTCGACACCGCGGCAGACGTCCCGCCCCTCCCCCCACCAGGACAACCCGACACATGGTGGCTGCCCACACTCACCTCGGCCGTCGTCGACCTATGCCCCAACCTGGCCTCCGTCACCATCTACTCCCGCAACAACGAGACTGCCAAACGCCTCACGTTCGTCGGCTCCAGCAGACGCACAGGCGCCTCCTCCCTCTCGGGCGCCTTCTCCAACTCCACCTCCACCTCCACCGACACCGACACCGACACCGCGCTCCCCCTAACCCTCTCCATCATCTCCCTCCCGCGCCTCTCCGGGACCGACTTCCACCGCATCCTCCTACCCCTGTACGCGCACGTGACGCACCTATACCTCTTCGACGTCCGTGTGTCCGTCCTCGCCACCGTCCCGCTTCCCGCGTCGGCCCCGCCCGTGCCGGGGTTCGCACGCCTCGCGCATGTGGAGGTCGTGCAGTCGAATATACCGGCAGAGTTCTTTGGCGCCGATAGGACAGTCCCGAAGCCACAGCGCGGGCTTAAATCCATTGTCGGCCTCCACCAAGCCCCAGAACCGAACCCGCCGCCACCACCGCCCTTACCCTCCTCCTCCCACGTTCCCCTCACACCATCCACATCCACACCACCACCTGCTCCTCCTCCTCCTCCCCCGCCCCAATCATCGAGCTCCGGATCCACGGCCGCCCGGCCCGTCATCAACGCCACCGCCCTCGCAGCCGCTGCCGCCGGCGTCCCCTTCGCCCCACCGGCACCACCACCGACCCCGCCTGGAGCAGGAGCAGCGCCAAGCCGACGGTGCGAGTTTGGACCTGGGTTCGTGGAGAGCAACCATAATGTGGCGTCGCTGATCATCACGAGTGGGTCCCTTCTGCCTTCTCCCTTTACCCTTCTCGCTGTTCTCTAACCCTTGAACCCCACCCCACCCCACCAGTGGGCGTCTGGTCCACACCCCAAATCCTGCGCGTATTCCGGCGCGTGCGAAACCTCCGTCTCATTGGGTTCTCGGCCGGTTTGACCGACAAGCTCGTCGACGCCTATTCCACACTCGACCCGGCTCCCACGCTTGTTCCCCCGCCTATGAACCCGTTCGCTGACCCCACCACTGCCGCCGTCACCACCGGCACCCCCGCCACAGAGCACACAGGCCCACTGACGACGTTCCGCCTCTCACACGTCCAACTGACGCGGTATCACTGGACGGTCCTGTCCCGCCGCTTAAGGGGGCTGGTCGCGATTACGATCGAGGGGACGTTGCCCAAGGACGCCTCTGCGGGGTGGAACGTCGGCAGTGGCGCGGATGGGGGTGAGGCGGACGAGGGAACCGACCCTGCGCCCGTCGGAACTGCCCGTGCCGAACGCGCCCCCACGGGCGAGCTCCTTGCCGCCCGTGGGGGGGCGGCGCCCGGCGTGCTCGACGGCGAACCCGCCCGCGCCGTGCGGTACGCCTCGTCCGCGCCCGACATGGGCACCTTCCGGTCCCTCCTCGTGCGCAACCCCGGTTTGCGGTTCCTCCGCATCGCCAACGTCGGGTTTCATTTCGAGGGGGAGGAAGGTGAAGTACCCCCCCCGCCCGCGCAAGGGGGGTGGACGGACGAGGATATGAGGAGCGTGGCGAGGGAGAAAGTGCGGGCGATGGAGGATATGGCGAGGAGGGTGTGTCCGGGGGTGCAGGTTGTGGAGATTGTGGCTGTGTGAGTGGGCGGAGCGTGGTGTGTGTGTGGGTGGTGTGTGGGTGGTGATTGGTGAAGTTGGGGTGGGAACGGGGGGATTGGTGGGAATTGGTGGTGTGTGGTGGGGAGAATTGGCGATGGAAAATGGAACTGATACGCATGATTTATGTGTATGGATATACCGCAGTCGAAGAGTTAAGGAATTAGAATTTCATATCGCAATTCCGAGCAATTGGGAACGAGATCTGTCTCATGAACACCCCATTGGCCATTACTCTCTGTCTTCGTACGCATCACGCCTTCTCCAGTGCATTTTTATGTCACACTAGCACAACTCGAACCAACATGGCCAAGAATACAATATGAGAGGAATTTTATTTACCTAAAATCACAAGAAATTACAAATTGAATGCACACAGTGACGGAGTTGCACTCTGTTTCCGACACTTCAACCCCTCCTTAAAAGATCAGTCATGTTACAGGTCCAGCACCAGCGCCAGCAATTGCATTATTACATAGACGACAAGGCCCCTTATTCCTCCTTTGCTGTCTTCTGAGACCGCATTCTAGCTCGAATTCGTATGATTTACGACCTGATTCGACGACGTCATCATTTTTGTGAGAGATGGACTGCGTATTAACAGACCCGGGTTGTGCCATATGCTGCATGGGTTCAACAGTCGGCCCATCAATCCCTCTGTTGGCTCCTGCCCTTGCTTCGTTGAGTGCGCCACCCCTTCTCCTCTGTCTCTCATCCTGCTCCCCCTCCTCGCCACTGTCCAACACAACAAAGACACTTTCGGCTACTGCACTTGGCATCTCCTGTTTCTGTTTCTCTGAACGCGGACTGAGCGCCTTCTTTATCGGTGCAAGCTTGGGCGGTGGGCGAGTAGTATTTGTTGAGGGGCTTGAACGAGTTGAACGAGCGCGAATTTTGTCGTCCCTGGCTCTCCTCACTGGCCTTAGCTCCGATTCTGCCTCAAGCTTTCGCTTAGCCCCACTCACAGCAGTTCTGTCATCTCCGGTACTCCAAATTGTGTCTCCCCTTCTTTCACCCCTCCAACTGAATTCATCGGCCTTCACATTCCCGTAGTAAATCCAAAAGGTCGCGGTCTTCCAGTCATCATGGACGGATGGAAGGGAGCATGATACGGCAGCCAAGAAGGCATCCCGGGATATACGTAGCTGTCGGCGCACCCATTGCGCCACCTGTAGTTGGCTGTGATGCTGACAGAAAGTATCGCAAGGGTCCACCCAGGGTGTCTGGTCCTGTGTCAACTGTTTGTTGAGTTGGGTTGTTCAGGATTGTGTCGGGAGGAAGGTAGGAACAATCTATGTGCCAACTCTCTTTCCAAGTCCCGGAACCATAGGGGCGCCTCCAGAACCTACCCATTCGGCTGCCCAGCTTGCCCTGGCGGCGCTTGAAGTATTGACCCCGATCCTTGTGGTCTGGCGGACCCAGGTGGACGCCCAACGAAGTAACCCATAAAAAACGTGGGTGGTAGCGGTCCCCAAGGCGTTGGCACCTGACTTGGAGGGGGCGCTGGACTGCTCCAATTTGGGAGAGTGTCAATGGTTGGTAGCCTCCATGGTCTCACTCCAAGTGTCCTGTTGATACGACGGCGCATTTGTCCTCCCCATTATTGTACTGGATTTGCCCGTCTACTGGTTCTTGTTTACTTCGTTGGACAGATCTTGAACACCCAGCATGAGGTTTCTGTTATCCATGGGGTTTTGAGGTCGCCGCTGTTCAATTGTAGCATCCTTTGGCCAGGCACGAACAGTCGCGGTGTTGGATGTCCAAGTATAATTACGGAGGATGATCCAACCACACCCAGCGACGAGTTTGATGTCCTTGGAGAGGCTGATGGCGCCGAGGGTTGAATGACCTTAACTCTCCCCTGAGTGGTAGCAACACCATTGCCGGATACTATTGACGCTGAAGGCTGGGCAACCACAGCGATCTTCGCTATTGAGCCGGTCGATAAAGTATTCCCAACACCGTACCCTCCCACATTGCTGGGATCGGGCGCACCACCTTTACCGTGGTTCGTGACCCTTTCTTGGTCTATTTGCTTCCTTGTTGTTCCACTGCTGACCACCGTCCGCCCTGTTGGCCACCTTTCCCTCCTTCCCGAGACACTCGTGCCATACCCCCATGTCGTCTCGCTGTCCACTTCCACCTCCGCTTGGAGGCACTTCAACTGCCCTCCCGGCACTCGCACCGGCGTTTTAAGTGGATTCAGTGAGTCGCACTCACTCGTTCGCTCTGCGTCCACGTTGTATTGACCTTCAGGAGACGCCGCTGGAGCTATGTCACGTGGTTTGGCTCCATCGATGGACATAACAGTGATCCCAGAGCGCTCGAGGAGGTCCTGGAGTGCGGCGGCGCGAATGGCAAGGCTCATTTTGTCGTTTGTGTACTTGTCGAGAGCAATTTGAGTCCTGCGCTGGACGGCCGCAATCTTGAATCGAGGAGGGGGCACAATGCAAATTTGGTGACGTCAACGGTTGCTTATCAATTTTTACCTGAAAACCCACCTCCAACTGTAGCTTCTCTTCGTACTTCTTCTCCAACTCTTTCTTCACCCTTGCAACTGGGTCATCCTGGACATCCAGAGCCTTTCTTTCCACGACTGGACCTCGCCCGCGTTCACGAGTTTGAGAAGATGAATAACTGTGTCCTTGGCGGCACCCACTGGGGCTACTGAGAGTAGACCTGGACCGGCGCGGGCTTTCGTGCGAGGTCTTTTGTACGCTCTCGTCGGACGGCCGGCCGCGTGGAGGGATGCCGAATCGCCGCGATCTCAAGACCTTGTTTCCAAATTTCCATAAGTCTCGTTTAAAATAGAGGTGTTGATTCTCTCACCTGACTCTCGTTGCCACCGATAATTGGCGCGGTGCTGTTTCAGACGCGATCCTAGGACGTTTAAACGGCACCCTTGTCATCGCGGGCGAGATAACGACTATTGTGGACGGAGAAGCGGCTTTGGGGCGGAGGCCTGCGGGAACAAGTCGCTTCGCGAATAAGCAATCACAAAGTCAACAACAGCAGCAAAAATAACAAAAACGACAACAAAATACCAGTCTGGGAGGTGCCGAAGACGTCGACGGGTTCGGTGCGGGAGCATTCTTGGACGGTGGGAGGGTATCGGTCGTGGAGGGCTGGCTGGTCTCCATGGGAGCGGTGGGACCCGCATGGCCTGTACGTGCCTTCTCTGCCTCTTAGTGACCAAAGGCTGTACTGTTGAAGTATCGGCACGGTCTGTTTCCATTGAAACTCGATCTTGAACGACCACAGGCTGCTCCACGGTCTCTGGTGCATCCAGCAGGGTGGTTCTGCTGGGTTCCGACTCGAATCGGTCTGGGATCCCACTGCGTGTACCCGGAGACGATAGTTTCGTGGCTGCAGAGAGCAGGATCGCTTGCGTCTGGTGATCAGAGGGGATGGGCACGGGGACGGTGGCGCCACTTGAGGGACGTGTGGATGCAAGTGCAAATGCAAGTGTGGTGCCAAGAGGGCGAGTCAATGTACACTTGGCGTCGACGTGTTTGGTGAGGGAGCACGACCACTGGCAGGGTGACCTGAGCGCGGGATGGAGACAGATTTTTAAATGGGTGCACGCCATGCCAAACGATCAAGGACGGAAACTTACTCACCGCTCGGACCGGGCGCTGCGGTAAAAGACTCTCGTCGCCGTCCCACACCCGCACCCACGCCTTGCATCGGCCCTTCGGCCACAGAAAGCCTCCCAGTGTTGCTTTCAGAGTGGTTGAATTGTGGAACCAATGCCATACCGTTTGGAGACGAGAGACGTGTTGGGTGCATGTAATTCCCCGTCATGGCGTAGGCGGGGTGGTGCCCCTGTGTCCCGTGCGGGTGAGGCTTTGTTCGACGGAGGAGGTGCGAAATAGGAAGAGAGGAATCCGCCCGGTCGTGCAGCGAGGATGCTGGTATGGTGATTTGAGTGCGGAGTTGGGTAGATGTTTCGGCACGGAGCGTTGGACTCTATCGGACTCCCGCTGACCATGGTGTTGTGTTTGATCTAGCGCGGACTGGAGCAGGTGGTGTGCAGTGTTATAAGAGCCCTCGAACCATATGATGTATTCAGCCGACAAAGGAGAATCTTGCGAGACAAGGGCGAGCGCAAGGTATAACGGCATTTTCATTTACTTTTGCATGGATCTATGGGTATTCCGAAGTTCTCCGTCAACCAAAGGACTCCCCAAGTTCTCCCAGGTCGGTTTGCAAAACGCAAACGAACCAAACCTCCTGGCCACATTCTCGAAAGATGAGACGGAATAGGGAACGTATCTATATTATTCCCCCCATTTTTCAATTGAAATGGCACAAGAGTTTGAGGGTATGTATTAATCCCCGCGTCTTCCCGCAAGATGCACCGGAATCACCCCTATCCCAGCCTCGCGTCGCAACAGCGTAAATTTAATTTCTTCATTTACATCTCTCCGAACCCGCGTGCACATAAGAGTGCCGCCCTCTTCGCACCTATCTTCTGTGGCCTCTCCGATCGTGCCTGGTTCCTCCCGTTCTCTCGCACTCCACCGGATGGCGACGCTCAACGATCTCGTGCGCGTGATCCGCGATGGCGACTTCGAATCCACCAAGAAGCTGCTCGGTGAGCGACGACGCGGGCGCATTCAATCCACGCCTTGGGCTCATCCATCCAAACGCCAAATCCACCAACACCCCCAATGAGACATGAAACCATCACTCGCAAACGCACGCTCCGAAACACTCACACTTGCTACGTCGCCTGGCGGGGCGCCAAACGCGGGGCGGACCCCCCTCATGGTAGCAGTGGGGTTGAGCGACCTGCCCATCGTGAAGCTGCTTCTCGACAGAGGGTGAGCCCAGCATCTGTACGTAAATTACACCACGTGCACTGATGATATGAGCTCGCGATGCGTGTGTGTGCGCCAGTGCGGACCCCAACGCCCGCGACGCGACAAACTGCACAGCGGAGATGACGCGGTGCTCCCAGGCATCCGTGTGGTGGAAAACAGACCTGGAGATATTGCGAGCACTGATTGAAAAGGGGTGAGTTGCGGGACATGGCAAGAGTTCCTCTCTGTTTTCACTGGGTTCTACTCTGCCTTTGCACACAAATGATTCACCTCCAGTCTCGACGTCAACATCGCCAACGCCGACGGCAAGACGCTCCTCATCCTCGCCGCCGAAAACAACCTTCCCGAAGCCGTGCGCGGCGTGCTCGAATTCTCCACAAAGCGTCCCCCGAACCTATCCCACCAGGATCTACGCCGCTGGACAGCGCTGATGCGCGTCGCAGAGACGGGCGCGGCAGATTGCGTCGGGCTGATGCTCGACAAGGTCCCACCCGCGGCGTTGAGGAAGTTTGTAGATCTGGTCAATGAGTTTGGGCAGGGCGCGTTGCATCTCGCGGCGCAGAAGGGACATGTGGAGGTGGTCAGGATGTTGTTGCAGGCGGGGTGTGATTTCACGGTCAAGGACAGAGGTGAGTTGAACGGTGCGAGCAGTCCGAGGTCTAAGTGCGATAGCACTGACCGAGGACATGAGTGACGGTGTGATGGGGGAATGTCGGACCGGCCCGACCAGAAAGAAACTGATCTACCCATGCACACACCCATTACCCCCACCCACGCCTTTTACAGACGGCATGTCCGCCGCCGAGCTCGCTAAGGACGCGGGCCACCGGGAGATCTTCACCATGCTTGACCAGCTCATCCAAGCCGCGCTCATTGTCGAGAAACAAGCCGCGTCGGCACGGCCCGGGCACGCCGAGTTTTCGTTTGGCACTGGCGGTGGAGGCGCGAGCGGAGGAGGAGGGACCGGGCACGCTGCGTCGCTTGGACAGGGCGCTATGTCCTACCTCGGGATCGGTAGGCTTCTGCCGACGGGGAAGGCGGCGACCCCCCCGCCGACCACACCTGCTCCTGCGTCTGAAGGAGGAACGAGTAAGGCCGTCGGCGCGGCGGGAGGCGGGGCGCACAAGGCGGTAGGCGGGAGCACGGACGCGCTGGCGCGGTCTGCATCGCCCCAGCCAACGCCGAAAGACCCCTCCTCCTCCTCCAGCTCGCCGACAAAGCCCGCGACACTGACCATCACAATTCCGCAGATTGGGATCCCGCTGTCTAAGATTCTGGGCGAGCACCATCCCCAAGTGACCAAGCTCGCTACCTTGTCCGTGGACACGATAGACCTGCCCGTGGGGCTGGTGCGCACGCTGCAGGCAATTGCTCGTACGTATGGGGGACAAGTAGGGCTTGGTGACGCAGCCGCGAAGGCAGATGCAAAGGAAGAGACTGCCAATGCAGCGGCAGCAACACCACCACCCACCTCAGCCAGCGGACTTCCAGTGCGGCCCCCGCTTCCATCTTCGGCTTCCCCAAAGCAGGCCCCCCCGCACACCGCCCAACAGCAACAAGCTGGTAGTGGTGCTGCGCCGCCTAAGAGTCCCGCACCGGCGGGTGACAATGTGTGGCACAGGATCGAGACGTACGTGCAGACGCTGATGCAGCTGCAGTCGCAGCTACAGGCTGCAATTATGGATGTGCAGCAGCTGGAAGTGTCAGCGTACCGGACGTATTACGAGGCGTTGCGGCCGGTGGAAGAGTCGATCGCAGACTTGAACGCGCTCAAGCAGCGCCTGGACAGGCTGATTTCCAGTGCCGGGAACCAGTCGTCTTTAGCGTCTCCGAACGCGGGGGCTAATTCCGTGACGTCAGTGGCCGATTTGTTTCCTCCTGTGGAGAAGGTGCACGACAAGCTGGCACACTTCGCCAAGGGAAAGACAACGCTCCAGACGACAGAGGGACTCCTGTCGGCACTCCTCACGGTGCGTAACGCACTGCAAACGGTGGGCGACAAAGTCGGTGCGGAGACGTCAGTGCTGGGTAGGGTGATTGGGCGCACGTGCTGCAGCTCGTGCCGGAGCGCCTACGATGATACGGAGCATCAGCCAATGGCACTGCTGGGCAAGACGACCAAGTGCGGACATTGTTTCTGCAGCGGGTGTGTGCTGGGGTTGAGCAGGCGAACGTGCCCCAAATGCAATGCAGAATACTCTACTGCTGTATTTATCAATACATGACACGTCTCTAATCAACTGACTCGTAGCTGACTGAGTGGGATACTACATATGTGGAAGGGGAGCAAGATTGTGACGGTCAGGAGGAGCCCGCCATCCCGCGAGGCATTGTTCACCCCAACTATGAGCAGCAATGGGTCCGCTCTCAATCGCCCCTATGTTTCGGTAGACTACGCTCAGCTATCAGAGTGAGTCATCCGTCTCCCAATTGCCCGATCGCGCGTTGAGCTCCTTCAAAGCGACCAGAAGACTGCACTAAAGATTCTGCAGGATTGGAGGGACGATGCAAACAACCAAGACCTTGCTGATGTAAGTGGCATCTCCGCGCGGAAATCGTAGTGCAATCACCCTCAAAGACCCACCCTAGGACCCGCATGGCTACATTCGCAAGTTTCTGACCGATGTCACCCTTCACCGATATCTCGTGGCACGAAATTGGCAGACGGACAGTGCGCTGGCCCAGCTGGTGCGTCATGTTGCCACCGATCACTGATCCTTCTTTTTTCTCCCAGTTTAATGTCCTCCCAACAGCGACGCACAGTGGTATGGCGGCGGAAAACGTTCGGACACATTGAACCCGATCCCGCGTTCCCCGATGCACCAAAAATGGAGTGCGAGCAATGCTTATCGGATCCGGCGTCGCATTGCTTTTTCCCGGTTGGGTGGGATGATGTCGGACGACCGATTCTGTGAGTTTCGAGTCTTACATCAACCATATCAACCATTCCGCACATTCAAACCGCGTGTCACTCAGGTACGGCTGTCAAAAGCGAATGGCCTATCCTGATGTCGAAGCCAGTCTCGTCCAGTACGTACCGACCTTGTTTCCTCCTGATACATTAAATATTTATTCCGTACAGCGTCTTCTACAATATCGAGAAGAGCCTCCGCTCCACCCGATCATCCGGGCAGTTTATCTACTTTGTTGATTTCAATGGGTTTGACTTCCAGGAAGCCCTTAAAGCGCGGTACGCGATTCGGTTCCTCATGACTTTCGCGGACCACTACCCGGAACGACTGGGCCGCATGGTGCTCGTCAACCCCCCGTCCGTGTTTCAAATGTTTTACAATGCCGCGAAAGTGTTCGCGGACCAACGGTGGGTCCGGTTTCCGCATGCGGTTTGCGAAAAGCGAGTTCCCTCAAACAATTCACTCCTTCCACCCCTCGTTTCTCTCAAAATCCAGCACAATGAACAAAGTCTTGTTTCTCTACACTCCCTCAAACGCCAAATCCCAACCGGACGCGAGCACTTTTGGTGATCCGAACGTTGACGGACTTATGACGCAACTCCGCGACCTGGGCATGGGCAATCGCGACCCTTCGTTTCTGTCCTGGTTTGCTGCCGCGCTGCGTATGGAAGCAAAGCCGGGGAACCTCCCCAACGTGTACGGCTGGGCGGAGTGGGGGAAGAAGGTGGCCGAATATCCCACGGAGGAACAACCGCATTGGGTAGCCAGGGACAAAGAACTTCACGAAATACAGGTTTCGAAAACACCGTGGACTTGCATGAAGTTCTAGTACGATAGCTTTTTGCAAGGAATGCAGGGGTATCATATATAGATAAACTATCAAATCAAAAAACAGTTTTGATGCTTCCCGTTCCAAGTCTGTAGAGTTAGATGGAATACGTGGTGCCGATACGGGTGAACACAGAGTGCAGTCCTAATCTCAATTCCGGTGGGATATCGTGCATCAAGAGATCAACACAGTGACTGTAAAATTGGGAAATGTTTTGACGGAACTGTGGACCGAAAAACAGTCGTCAGAGGTTTCATATATGGAGCCTGCAAACGGGAGGCGGACTCACATCGTCTTCTCGGAAGTTGACCAAAGAATTTAATATCATCACGACAACCGGACGCCATGCCAATATGTTGCGCTTCTTCGTTTCAGGATCGAGACCATTGTACAAAATCAAAATATCACGACTCAGTCTGGCGAAGCACTTTATTGGATTGTTTCTCACTGCCTTCCTCGCTTAAAATCACACTTACGGAATCAGTCGCTGTTCCACTTCATGGGCAACCGAACGGCGTTCATCGCTGCCGTCAGAATACATTCGTATCAAAGCAGAAATGTATGAGGTCACACTAGTTGTCTCCTGCTTAAGGAGATTTGGAAGTTGTTGCATGAACCCTGTATCAATAGATTGCTCGAAAAGACTCGCGGCAAATAAATTGGATTCAACATTTCTTCCTCACCGCCACGATATAATGCCATGCGAAGATCCGTATCGTTGTTAAATTTGCGAGCGAAGAGGTAGCTCCGGTCAAGGCAATCTAATAACACGAACATATGCTTGCTCTTCAAACTTCGATAGATGTTCTCGTTTTGATTGATGGTCTCGTGCAGAGTCTGGATCAGGAGGAGTTGCAAAACACACTTCATGACGGTCTGTTGGAAGTCCTTCTTTCGGTCCTTTGGAGACGGGGGCGATACCGCGTTCAATTGAGCCATTCCTGCACTTCCTTCGGATTTGGCAGCATCGGTTTGGACTCGCAACTCAGTGGGCTTTTGAGGCGGCTCGTCATCAGAACTTCCATCCGTTTCACCATTCGGCTGGAATTCCACTTCATCCTGGTCATTATTGCCATCCCCTGCTCCACCTCCTACAACCGGAGCCGATCGAGATTCTTCTGCATTACCCACAGCGCCAGGGCGACCTCCTGGATACTCAAACAGTCCGTACGGAGTGGTTGCTTCGAAAAGGTTCACAAAGCAATGGCAAACTTTTGTCCAACCATCATCGTCCATCTTGTGGACATTGCTTTCGATGAACTGCTGGAGGCATGTGCTACCAATCCTTGCGAGAGTTTCATTTTCTAGGGGACGCAGTGTCTCTTTCAGAAATGGAACTAGACATCCGGATTTCATTAACCCACCTTGAGTGATGCAAACAGCAAGCAAGTCTAGGACCCCGTCGACTAGGAAGTTTAGGACCTCAAAGTAAAAGCTGAATAGGTCAACAAACTCTCTGAGTGCCTTGATGAGTGTGGTCGAAAGCCAAACACTCATGTCCTCCTTGTTGGCGAATTTCGTTTTCTCGGATCTTGAAAGTCTTAGGTCATCAAAAATTGGCAACAGAACACCCCGACATACGACATCCCAAAAGTCCCGGGTGAAGGTTGATCCGTAAGACTTGAGGGCGTCAAAGAGATAAGTCAGCGCCCTGTGGGTGCAATGTCTCTGCATGAACTCCTCATACACATAAATTCAACAACGCACCTTGTTCTAACCTCCAAATCACAGGTCATAATGACCTCGTATAAACCAAACAGCATCGGGAACCAGAATTTGAACATCGGATCATCTGAAAGGGGATTCAAAACTGTGGCGGTTGGCTTTTCGCTATTCGGATCCCGCGACAAAGTTATGTTGGTTGGTGTCGACAACTCCAATACGCTGCCACCAGACTGCGCTTTCACGTAAATTGGTGATTTGGCGATTTCCACCATCTTATGAATTGTGGCTCGCAGAAGTTCGATTGCTTGAAGGCTAAATCAGTCTAAATGAGAAACACGGAGCCACTTGATGATGTACAGCACAGTACCTGGTCTTGGCGTAATTTCTGTTCTTACAGAACTCCACAATGCAGTTTACCAGGTCTGGAAAGGCATTGTTGCCAACAACCAGTTCCAAGTAGGTTTTCTGGATGTTCTTGACAGTTTCAAATGCCAGTGTAACGACAGATTCTAAACAGGGATGAGACAATAAGCTGCACGATCACCTCGCAAAAACACAGTTCCCATTACCGATCTGCTCTTTGGCTGCTTTTGTGAAGACAAGCAGCATAGCTTTCCATCCCGATCTCATATTTTTGGACTTCATCTGAATCATTTGCGTAAGTGATCGAAGTACCTGGAAATTGGTGTGACATTCATCATCCACATTGTGAAAACTCGACCACATCAGTTCACAATAAAAGCTCACCAAATCTTTGATGTTGACGTCGGTGTTGTCCTGGAGAATGACTTCGAATGGCCGCAAGAAGTCTTTCTGGAACTTGAAATGTGGGAGCTCTTCGATATCCAAAAACTTTAATGCAAGCTGCCTCAAACGATCAACTGCAAAAAGGGCAACATTTCGATTTTGATGCCCTCCGACCTATTTGCCAGGAGCGAAGACTGAGTGTCACTAATGTACTACCCTCAGCAATAAATGTTCCAAACCTTATTGAAGTGCTCTCCCAATATGTGCCACAAATTTGACCACTCCACACGAATACGACCCATATTATAGTAGCTCACTTCCACAAGCTTCTGAAGCGAAAACATTCTTGGATGTTCCCACTGAGATGACGATTGAATTTCTTCCCAAGACACTTGACACAAGGCGTTCGCAAAATCGGTGATAGCGGACTGTCATTGCATTTGAGCAAAATGGGTGACCGCGAAACCAACACAATTTCCACCTACACCTGACAATTTGACACTGCTTGTGAAAATTCGATCCACTGCAACGACAAGGACCTGAGATGTACTCTCTGACGCAACTTCATCAGCGAAAGATTGCTTTGCCGGCGATCTGCTTTTGTCTACAACTGACGCTTTCCTAAAAGCTTCATCTGGACCACCACCTCCAAGGAGCGACAATTTCTCCAACTGGCTGATACACAGGCAGACATCTTTCCAGCTCTCCACCAAGTTATTTCCTTCGAGCCATGCAGCCTCGAGGAGCTGTTTTATTGCCTCGAGGTTTTTGGGGCGCATTTCGCTCACCGTCGGGAGCATTGTAAGTTTTGACAATGTTGACACGAAGGCTCTCCTTTCGAGGTCCATATTGAACAAACAAGCAATGCGAATCGCGTACTTTAGCCCTTCAAGGGACAAACTGATCGTTTCAGCGTCCTTCGAGTGACAGCCTCAGTCAAGCGGAACGATGAACACAGCTTATGAACACAAACGCACCTCTGTGTCTTGTAGCGGACCACTTACTCCTGCTAAAAGAGGTGTCCACACTAAGTCGAACATCGATCGAACGTGTTCGTAGTGGGTCGCCGAAAACCATGTACTGCTAACACTGGCCGATGCTCCCACTTCACTAGATACCATTTGATTCTGCGTGACACGCTTCCGCGCCTTCAACATCTTCGTAAAAGCGGCCTGAAGAACGCATTACGGAAAGACTTCAATGGAGAGCAAGGTGAGACGTAAACTATACCTCCGTTTTCATTGCGATCGCCTCGCTGGCCAAAGAGCGTCCTTTTCGAGATTCGTCGTCCCTAGATCCATCCGTGTCACCGACTTTGCCGGTTCCCTTTCCAGCCTTTTCCATTTCTTCTTTCATTCTGATCTCATTTGTCGAAATCTCGTCGTATGTACTCTCCAGAAACTCCCTAGGAAGGTCCTTTCCATCGTTAATGCCCCGGTTGTTCTTGATGAACTCTTCTTTAGTCATGTGCTTTTTGATTTGTGGATTGTGGAGATCTGTGTTCAACATAATCACCGAGTATGCCAGCACGTAAGCCGTGTCTAGTGCCATGGGGTTTAGGAACGCCGATCAAATAACACATATGACGTGAACCAACCTGCGTTTGAGAATTGAGTCGGATTTCCTTTCAGGAAGCGTTCTGCGAACTTGAGCATGAATCGATCAATCTTTTGGGCTTCTCCAGGGAGTCTGAACGCCTGCAAAAAATGTCGCAAAGCATCCACAAATTTCATGTTGGAGAACTCCATTTCATCAACGAATGCGTGCATAATAGAGATGTTCTCCTCATCTCTGTTTGGCCCAGTGGAAAAAATCTACCAATCCACACGAAAACACGCAAAAATGACTCACTCACCCTTCGCCCAAAAATTCGCCGATCATCTTCTTATCCAAACCGTCAGTGAGCAGTAGAAATCTTCCAATATCGCGAGGGGTTCGAGAAGATATGCACTTGGAGTCCAGTAAAAATTGCATTCCCTATGGTTCGATGGGAGCCTTCTGCAGAGTACAATCTCATCAGACGTAAACATGACCAACCTTTTTCGGTTTGAAATTGAACTTCCGAATTCCTTCTTGCAAAACTTGTTTCCGGTGCTTAAGGTTCTCGAATTGGGTCGGATCGTCAGCAACCACCGTTGGCGATGCTGCGTTTGATGTTAATCCCAAGCCACCACCTCCAGCCTCGTCATCAACTTCCTTTGACCCAGCGGATGTAATTCTTTTGTCTTGATCCAGAGATGTCCTATCTCTCTCCCTTTCTTTACGGTCTCTATTATCAGCCAAAGTAAAGCCCCCTCGGCTGGTGCACCAGTTCACAAGCGCAACAAGAATGCCTCTGACAAGAACTTCTAAAGTCCGTTTCCGAAGTTCCGTGTAGTCACCGCCAGTGGACAAGAGTTCACGAGTTTGGTCTTTCGTAAGCGTGGACAGCGTCGCTGTAGTGATGGCTGGCGCGAAGCCACCTTTCATGCCAAGAGTTGCAACAGACATGACCGAGCTCGTTGGCGTTTTATCGCTTTGCTGCTGTTGCTGCTGCAACGCTTCGATCGCCGTCCAGCTGACAACTTTACTCAGTGCATTAACCATCCTCTCCCAAACATTCTCACGACCACTTGCTTCAGGATCACAGTCATAGTTGAGATAAATCTCCACCAAAACCGCTGAGCCCTCCTGCGGATCACTGAAAATTCGAAGAAGAGCACGAAGAAGAGACAAACGCTGGTGGAATGTCACAGACTGCCTCGATTCGAGAATGGGTAAAATTAACTCTGTGAACAACACGGACAATTCTTTCTGCAAGAGAAACCTTCCAGAATCAAGGCGCCATCAGTAGAAGCAAATAACCTGCCTTGAGCTGTTGTCGCAATCCGACAACCAGTTTCGCGAATATCTCTAAGCTGATGTCGAACACCTGTGGTATTGGACTAGCGGCGTTACGTGTCAGACTAAGGCATAAGTACTGCTTTACGGCTTGTATAAACTGAAGGTGCTTTGGGTGCAACTGCGGCGAGGAAAACAAAACGGGGGATGGCACTAAAAAGACCGTCATCTGCGATGTGAGTATTGAGTTGAGCAAATGCAGAGCCAATAGCTTAGAGCGCATCGCTTGCGATTTGAGGTCAATTGCTGGACTGCTCACAGAAGGGTGTCAAAAAAAAAAAAAATGGAGTGATAGAGGACAATGTCCTTGCACCCACCCGTCACTTCCAGGCAATCCTTTCATACTCAATTTGCATAATGCTCTAAAAACAAGAAACGCGTCTTTGACAAGCAAGTCGTCGTATGTCTCAGCTCGCTTGAGAGCACGCTTCGGTTCAGGGGAAGCGCGCCGACGGAAATCGTCCTCCGTCACGTTGGTTCGGCTTTAACAACTACACTTAATTCACGTGAAAAATTGCTGACAGCAAGAAGCACGTACAAGCTATCCAGGCTGTAGGTTCCTCTGACCGAGTCCTTCGGAACTGATACAACATGCGACGGTACAGGACTTGGCGGGCGGGAGTCAAACGCAAGGCTCGTTCTCTCCTCAGGGCCCGCCTTTGTCGCATTTGAGATGACTGACTGTGTGTCAGCGCTACCCAAGCTTCCAGCACTAAGAGTAGCCTGGTCGGCAGAAGTCGGTGTTCCATCCCCAGCAACTGACCCCGACGACAGAGCCTCTCCATTTAACGACAACGCAGGGGCAGCTAATGTAGACACCACTTCAGCGGGTTCAGAATCTTCGTCAACTGGACCAGTGACGTTCGCAGTCTTAACCACCAAAGGGTCTGAATCAATAGGGTGTGCCTCCTTAGAGATTGAGTCTACTTCTGTGTTAGTGTCATTGCTGTTGTCTTCGTCTTTGCTACTTGGTGTTCTCGCGCTGTCAGCCACCTTCCCATCCTCGCTTCGACCTTCTCTCAACATGGTTTTTGAGGTTATATCCTCCCGAGAAGCCTGAGCAGAACTTGGGACACTATTATTGTTGCTGATAGATTGAGGCGGCTCTTCAGGGATCACATCTATCTTCGGATTCCGATTCACGCGTGCAAAAACACCAACAATGATCTGGGTCAGGGTGGCTTGAGCAACGATCTGAGTATTAGCATCCCGAGCAAGAAGAAAAATGTTGTAGGCAGTTCTTATGGCGCGGAGAAGTGTTGAGGTATGCAGTGCGGATGACGGGTGATTTGTTGAGCAAGCAGCAGAGAGCGCCTGGTGGATGGGTTTGTGATAACGTATTTGGTTTGGTGCTGTTGACAGCCCACCTTTATAATCTGCAATTGAAGTTTTTCATCCGACCCTTCCTGAAGAGGACTGTCGCAAATGAGGTCAATAACTTTGTCGACATAGGTGCGTGGGCGGTCGTCGGGTGACTTTGACCCAACGGTTGGTGCTCGTTTCCCAGCATTGTCTTCCAAGTCTGTATCCTCGCTGATTCTCAAGCCATTTTCCAGCTGCGCCAAAACTGGATCCGCATCGGAGCCCCAATAATTGTACGTGAATAATTTACCAAGACAGTCGATCGCCACGCTAGCCAACGCGGAGCTCCGTGACTGGCAGGCAAGCTGGAAAGCCCCAAATATTGTCTCAAGAGTTGCAGGCGAATGATTTTGATGCTCCGCAGAGCCAAGACTCTCCTTCGATGAAGAAGGATGGGGAGGTGCTGGACCGAGAGAGGCTGAAGCCATCCAGTCCGATTCCACAGCGTTACACGATGATTGAGATCAAGTAGCACAATGAATCACGCATCGAAGTGTAGCTCACCGAGGGCTTTCTTGGCGGCTTCCTTGAGGGGAGTGTTCTTCCTGGACTCCTTCACAAGCGTTTCCAACGCGTTCCGAATGAATACGTCATATGGGGCACTAACAGGTGAGTTCACGGAAGGTAAAGAGGCTTTGCGCGGAAGGGAGGTCAAAATCGACCCCGCAATCGTTGCAGACATGGTCTATGGCCAAGTGTTCTGCGTTCAAGATCACCCGAACACAAACCCCATTTCATTAAAAATAGAAATTTCAATGCGCAAAATCTATTCTTCCATATCATCGTCTAGTGGCTCTTCTACGTGTTCCCGCTCGTCCGAATTGGAGGTACCCTCCGCGATACCACTTCCCACGCACCACCGCATTTCCCCTTGTTCCAATTCACCAGATGATCGAGCCCAGCCTTCCGACATCGCATCCCTCATTTTCGATCCCAGCGCTTCAGCTAGAGGCACTGGTACTGCGTTTCCTACTTGTCGGTACATTTCCTTGAGGGAGAGGTTACATGTTCGGAATAGATTGGTTGCGCAGAAAATAAATGTATCAGGAAATCCCTGTCCACGAGCGTTTTCACGAACACTCATTACGCGACGTTGCGTGGGATGCAGTACAGTCTAAAAGTGAAGGAATTGTGAAATGGTAATATTTATGTTTTCCACGTTCCAGCCAGTACCTACTCCTTGCACGTTCACAGGATTCATATCTGTGGTAATCGTCTTAAACGTCTTGTCGTAGTCTAGACGTCCATAAAGTCCCTTCCAATTGTTGTGCTTGTCCTTTGCTGAGCCCTCCCCTTGAAGGCACCATAGAGATTCTCCTGCCAGTTCCTTGGGAAGACCTTAGAGAAACCAATGACATGAAGGCAACCGCGCTTCAATGGTGACAAGTGCGTACTCAAGTGGTCTGCTCCAGGATACATGCCCACTCTGCATATCCTTTCGATCACAATGCTTTTGTACTGCTTGACTACGTGATTGTGCAGTACCGTAGCACCATTTCGAATTTTTGACTGATATAGAGTGAGCGGATTTTTCTGATACCTTTGCTCCATTTCTCCACCCATGCTTGATACTTTCATGTCAGCTTCGGAATACGAAGGATACCACTTCTTCCGAGATTGGTCGTACTTTTTGTCTTCATCACTTTGGGCCATAACCTTGTAAGGATTCGTGTACTCAAACCCGGGTAGGTCCGAGCATGTCTCGCGGATTGTCAGTGCACGGTGAGGGGCCCCGGCGAAGGCATCATAGTAGTTAAAAGAAAGCGGTGCCCCACCATACATACTCGAAACTTTTGTTGACCCGCCGGAAGCCCGAGAAGTTGACACCGTTTCCATGCAGTGGACAGGTTTTGGCCAATCCGGAAGAGAAACCGTGTCACCACGACGATAACCTTGCACGAAGCAACGCCGTCGGTTTTGCGGCACACCGTGGTAGGCCGCTTGCAGGATGACTACACCAACTTCAAAACTGCACACGAAGGAGTCGGTCAGAATACAACACGCCGCGTGTCTTAAATTTCGATGAACTTACTCCATATCAAGAGCGGCACGAACAATGAACTTCACAACACCTTTGTCAACCCCACCTTCCATCTTGTTCACACCGACTTGAACCCCTCCAGGCTTAAACCGCAATATATCAGCAACGTTCTCTGCCAGGAAACCTTTAAACTTGGGGTGGTTGTAGAATTCCACAAATGACATGAACGTTGGTATCAGTGCATTTTTACGATCATCAACCTTTTTCCACCGGTTCATTCGCGAGAATCCTTGGCTTCAATTAAATATTGTAAAATTATCGAGCGTGTATAATATGAAGGACACTTACCACGGAGGCCCACCGTACAAAAATTCTACTTCACCTGGCTCTGGTAGATCATCCATCTCTTCACCATCTGAACTCCTTAGCTTCTTAGAATCCGGATCCTGAAGCTTATCTCGCTTCCATACACGCTCAAGCAAGACATTGATGTCCTGATTATAGACTGTGGCATGAGGGAAGTTTTTCCTGCGTACAAAGGTGTTTTCAGTTCAAGTGACAATTAAGACCTGAGGATTTACGGCTCACTTGAACGTCATTGCAGCTGCCACGTCACATTCAACCGCCCAAAGAGTTTCAATAGCACCAGACATCTCAAGACCACAAGTTAACCCCCCGCAGCCAGCGAAAAGATCCATCGCTTTCATGGGCTTGTGTCGTTTACTCAGATATTCCGACGATTGAACCTTTTGCTCCTCCCTTATCCGTAACCTTCGAGGGCTAAACGAAAATGCTGACCGCGGATATGGCTCCGTCTTATCTCCTGGAAGAAGTTTCTCCGACATCCAGAAATTGTTTACATCTTCCAGTTTGTAAGATGTCAAAGCTTGCTCAGTTTCCCCAAGCAAGGATCGGTGAGCAATCCAACACACTCCTGATAATCGAGATATCTCAATGATTTCGACGTTGTCGGTGATGTAGAGGTGTCGCATGTCCCGAGGAGCATGCTCGTCTGGGTGGGTTTCTGAAGATTCATTCTCCCGACTTCTCTTGCGCGCCTCCTTCCGGTCGGTGATATCGTCAGCGCGGCGGAACATTCGCACTTTCAGACGAACACGGTCCGAAACATCTTTATCCCAGTCAACACGAAGGTCTCTTGTTCCGTTGTCAGTTCCGACGACAAAATTAGCTCTGGAAAACCCTTTATTCGTGGGAATGAAAGATTCGACTCGAGCAATCCGAAAAGGCGTTTCCTTTTCACCAGAGTCGATGTAAACAAAATCGTGGAGCAAGAACGGCATCCCTTTCGCACAAACTCCGACCACTTTCTCGGTCCCATCTAGTTTGATGAGATGACATTCGTTTTTATCCCGGTTCGCCAGGTTCCTGACATTACAACAGTCACACCACTCGAACTCCTCACAGAGGTTCAGATGCGACTGCGACGGAGGGGCTTGCATTTCGTGTCGCCGGGCATCAGTGTACCGCATATCATCATCCTTACTTCCGGAGTAATACCTAGCAAAAAATTGATTTATGAGCGGGCTCCGCTTCTCGGAACACGAACGTGCATTCACCTGTAGAAAAAATTGTATCGATCTTCTTCGTGACCTTGATCCCATCTGGTTGTCGCCCACTGTGGTGGCGTGGTGTGTGGCTCGAGGTAATACACATTAGCGACACCGCAAATTGTGGCTAGGGGGATGTCATCACAGGTGTCACCGAGCACAAGCTCTCGAGAACCTTCGAGCTTGCCTGCATGTGCAGCCAGCTCCCCAACAAACGTATCTTTAAGCGGATTGAACCATCGCACATGGGCAAACATGGTAGAGTCGGAGCCACTCTTTGATTGATAGAGGTACTTGACCACACCAACCCATCCTTCAGAGCTGCGATGGGCCTTCGACTCTTCCTCAGGTCGAGCAATGACGTGGTGTCCAACCTCGACATGGTCCATCTCGCCGTTTATCCGCACCGAGCTGTAGTAGAGGCGCCCATTCGATTCTCCTAGCGATGTCAGCCATTTCAATTTGTAGTTGTTGACATCTGGAAGAGGCGGGATGGAGGGGAAGTCGTACAATTTCGCGGGATCGATTGGTTGGCCATCATCGTCATCCATCAATGGCACGACATTCTCCTTCTCTTCGATAGTTGCTTTGGCTTTTCCTTTCTTGTCAGCTGGTACTTCCGGCTCCACGCCATTTTCCAAAGACGATCGAGCAAGTGCTCGCTTCGCTGCAACAGCCTTGACTGGAGCTTCGTCGGAAGGTGAGAGCGGCAATTCGTTGACGTTACCACCGAAAAGCTTTCCCTCCAGCTTACGAATGCCGGGACTGACGACGGCGTTGCTTTGGAAAGCATGTGGCTGTTTTGAGAGCTGTGATCGACGCTCACGATTAGCGCTGACACTCCCCCTGGCACCCTTCGAGCGAGCAAAGCCGGAAATTCTCTTCCACAAAGGCGATGAGGTGAGTTCCAAATCTATCCCAGTGAAGTCATCCGTGGAGTTGTAATAGTGCTCAAGCTCGCCTTCTACTTCAGTGGTAATCCAGTCGATATTGTCTTTCATATCTTGCTCCGTGAGCTCAAGTGGGTACCGAGCCTCTTCCTCAAGCTCCATTGTGTTGGGCATGTCACCGACGGAACTTGATGAACCCCCGTTAGGAGGTGGGGGAAGCTTTTGCACGTCATTCAGGCATTGGAGAAATTCATCGTAGGTGGTGTTTTTACGACGTTTCAGCGTTATCAAAATACGCCATGTTATGCGAACCGCTTTCGAGATCTTCTCAAAAAATGGCTCGTACTCTTTCGCGGGCTTCACGAGACGATAATAACCGAATTGAGTTTTCAGCCACATTCCACTAAACCGTCACGAATGCACATGTAAGGAGAGTCGTAGAAGAGAGAACATGATTACTCACTGCCCAGTTTCGGTGTAATGTATCTCGAGATGAAATATTGACGACGATTTCATCCACTGTCCACCGGGCTTTGCGGATCCTGCGGTTTCGATGGGACTCTCCGTTCCATTCGGTTCTAGGTCCTCTGCGACAACCGCTTTCCCCTTTCCTTTCGAATCGCGGATTACTTCCTTCCCTTTACCCTTCGGGTCCTGGACTTCCTCTATATCCATTGGCGCAACGGCGTCATCACCATCATTAGATTCCTCATCGCTGACGTCGTCCTCGAATTCGTCGTCACTCTCCCCCTCTGCGTACACAGGTCTAACCATGCCAGAAAAACAGGGGTCGATATTTTCATTGAAGCTGACATCTTCCACATAGACCATTCGCTTCGTCTTGTCATCGTATGTGCTGAAGTTGTAGAGACGGCGACACGGCAGGTCCTCTTCATCGGCATCCTCAAGATCGGGGGATTCGCCCATGACGATGGTATCATGAGTTTCCACAGGCTCCCCATCCCGCGGTTGATAAAGGATCGCCTTCCTGGGATACGTCGGTATTCTGAGTTTCGGTTCTGCAATTGCACAACTTGACGATTATGGCCGTCGCTTCAACATAAGCGTGAATTCACCTCTAGTCCTCTTCTTTGGACCTTCGTCACTGTCGTCATCGGCGTCGTTTGAGTGACCGGCTTTGGGGCGGTTCCGCTTTGTCTTCTTTGGACCTGTTCCCTTCCCCTCGTCCTTGGAATCGACATCATCCGTAACCTAAACAGCGCGAATTGGCAACGATATCAGCCAGGTCCCTTTCGCCTCGAAGAACCAACTCACTATAATTTCTCGCTTTGATCGCATCCTCTTCGCGGGCTTCGGGTCAGAGTCTGACTCCGCAGCGGCCCGTCGCTTGGTGGGAGATATTTTCCGATGTTGGGCTTGAGACGGTTGTGTCCCTGGACTATCGACGTCTTGTGGTGAGACACTCCTATTTCCTACGGTGGAGACGAGTTCATCATCCGACTGTTCGTCCTCCACAAGGTCCGTGGCTTTCGGTTGGTTCAATCCTCGCTTACGTGGAGCAGATGGAGGAAGTTCCAGGTCCGTAGTCACACTTCCAAGACGTCCACGAGAGCAACTCCCGCCTCTCTTCGCACGGGGTCCAGATGACGCCTTTGGTGGTTTCAATGACGCGTGAAGCTTTTTAATCGCAGAAAGTGCATCGTCTGGATCTTCGTGCTCATCAATAGCTTCAGCAATTGCATCTATGTTTGAGGGGAACAGACCCCAGGAACATTATGTTAACAGGAAATCGCGCAACGCCCAGGTGCCAGTCCATCGCGGGGAAAAGATACTCACCTGCGCCAACGAGTGCTATATATGGCTGAAATTGCGGGTACGCTAGCAGTAACTTGATGGATCGGAACATGTCAGTGAAAACTTGGAGTGACGGACGCGAAAACGACGCCAAACGCATTGATTGGACTCACTTCTGCAGGATCATATTGATTTTCGTCATCGCTCCGGTCCTGCATCTCGAATCAAAGAGCGAAGGTCTGTGGAGCCCAGTCAGCGCTGTGGTCAAAGCAACGCCCCACCATCCTTTGTCGGGAAGGGTAGAGTACGAAGAGAAATTGACCACCCAAAACGATTAGTTGTTATTTGTGGATGTGCGCGGAGGAATACATCTTTCGGAGATGAGAGGAAAAGTATAAACTAACACCGCACGAAATTTTTCTCGGTGTAAGGAAGCGAGTTCATGGACGTGGACAATCAAACGTGGCGGTTATGGAATAATCCGTGTGTGGGATGAAAATGCCACACAATTCTACCGCAAAAGTCCATCGATGTTGTGAGTGTCTCGAGACACAGGTCTCCCATCAGGCGTCGGCGCGGAGTTGCTCTTTATGGAATACTGACCGGAAGCAATCGCGAATTCTGTCCCTTGTGGTTAACTTTTCATGTGACTCTTTGCCGGACTGCCTTCACGAACTCTTTCCCGACGTCCAATCACGCATTCGCATTCGCATCCTGCTAAAAGCATCATTAATTGGTTTTGGGACGCCCTGTCGTACCTCGGTGAGCGACCCCACCTCTTCAATGCGGACAACCGACACCACGTTTTTCTAAAGCATTCTTGTATGACCTCTCAACTAGGTCTCGTCAACAAAAATGCCAAAATCCTCTTTCTCGGTCTTGACAATGCAGGCAAGACGACACTCCTTCACATGCTGAAGAATGATAGAATCGCGTTGCTTCAACCCACACTGCATCCTAGTATGTCACGACGTTAGCATTCTGCACTGAGAGCGCCTAACATGCTATCCGCTTTTACTAGCATCTGAGGAGCTTTCGATTGGGAGCGTTAAATTCACCACCTACGACTTGGGTGGTCACCAACAAGGTAATTTCCTTCACCCTCTCCTTCACCATAAAGAGGAGACTAACATCTACACCTCACTGGTTATTGCTTCTATGCGTTTGCGAAAGCGCGACGCTTGTGGAAGGATTACTTCCCAGAAGTGGATGGGATCATCTACTTGGTGGATTCGGCAGATTACGAACGATTTACCGAAAGCAAAGCGGAACTGGACGTGAGTGTCTTGATGCTTACACAGTGGCACGCCTTTTTTCGATACGTAACCCATCATTTTGTTTCGTGTGATGCTTTTGACTCCAGTCCTTATTATCTATTGACGAACTCTCGAAAGTACCCTTTCTTGTGCTTGGCAACAAGATTGACATCCCGAACGCCGTCTCGGAGGAGCATTTACGTGCTGCACTGGGTCTATTCCAAACAACTGGAAAGGGAAAAATTCAGTTGGACCCGAACACACGCCCTATTGAAATGTTCATGTGTTCTGTGGTTATGAGACAAGGCTATGCTGAAGGCTTCCGTTGGCTGAGTCAATACATAAAATAGATCGACCCAATTCTCATTAGTATTACATTGTAGCTTTCAAACGCAGGAACAAGTCATACGAGTTCTGAGTTCTTATGTCGCCCATCTTTCTTATCTAATCAAACTTCCGAAACTAGTTGTAGTAGTGCGACTTCAAGAGAGCCAGACCCAATCTGCCATGAAGCACGCAATTTGCCGGCGGTCCACAGTCTTGACGACCGCGTTGACGCGGTAGTGGCCCTGTTAATCACGATGAGATATGTTACCATGGGCAATCTGACTTAGAGTCTTACCCTTGGCGCATCCTCTGGGAGCTGGAGGGAAATACACGAAGTCAGCACATATGCACACGACTCAACCAAATACCATAAGATCCACCTGGAAAGTTCTTGTCAGCTCCCTATCACCGGGAGCTAGAGGGCACTCCTCATCCAAGTTTCCTTTTATGAGCTCGCACAGATCGAAATCTTGGTTAACCAGCTTTACCAAGCCGATTTTAACCTTGAAAACGGTTCTATTTAATGTTGGCATAAACGAGAACGACAAGGAGTTCCACTTACGAGGACTGACACATTGGCACCGGGGAGCACTTCGTCCTTGAGAGTTCCCGACGCAGCAATCGTGATAGGGAACCCCTAATGAAAGACAGAGAATAGAAAGTCATGACCTTGACCCTGGCGATCAGAGGGAGCTCTCCGATGTAGTGACCCACTCAGCTTTGGGCGTTTTGCTTTTGTGTCGCAGAATCGAGGTAGAGTATAACGATGGACGTATTCTCACCTTAACAGGAGGGTCCGGGCTTATGTTCAAGCTCGTGAGCTCGAAAAGGTCGTCTGAAGTGCCACAGTTGGTAACGGTGGAGAGCGGGGTTGGCTCGAAAGGATCATCAAACTGGGTGATGAAGGAAAGGTCCAGTGGGGCTCCAAGAGATAAGGGCAGCACGGCGAGAAGAGTGAGCCCGAGAAACAGTGTCCGCCCCTTCATACTTATAATGAGGGACCTACAGATTTTTACCGGTGGTGTTGAGTGTTTCAATTAGCCGGGAAGCGGTGATTTTGGGGCAATTTGGAAATATTACGGTGCACTACATGTTGCTGGAGAGGATAACAAAGGTGCCGAGCGATAGAAGATGACATACGTTCTATGTACCAGAAAGTGATGACGTCTCACTTCGTCTTTAGAATGTACATTTCAAATACTTTCCAGCAGAATAAATTTATGCAACGGAATTTGGTTGGTTTTCAGACTGCTGAAGGTACAATTGCCCCGCCTGGGTGAGGATTGTTGCCACAGTGTGGACCCACCGACGACCCACCCTAAAATCCAAATCGCTGGGAATAGTAAATTCTGTTCCTCTGGGGTTTTCGTTATCTGGAAGTTAAAGAGCCATCGGATGGCTTGGGACTGGATCACCCTTTCGGTTTTCGTTTTCACAATTCTATTTGTCCCCGAGCTTGTTGCACAATCGTCGCGACTCATCATGGAAGCAGGTCGCTTTTTCTTGGGCATCGGCCGTTCGTTATTCCGCCCCTCGCGAGCAAGCATTGGAGTCGCATCAAAGGCGGACGGGGGGACATTGGGGTTCGGACAGCCCCAATCCAAGGCCGGCATTGCAGCCACTGCATCATGTCTCGTATCATCGGATCAGTCCGTGTATCAGACAGCACAAACCTCCACCCATCTTCCAACTCGTCCTCGACAAAATATCAACTCGTACATTTACGCTGGCTTCCGCGTACCCTATCGCATGGCGGTTCAAGGATACCGTCTGTTCCGTCCAATCGGGCTTGGAGCTGTTGCTTTGACTCGTACGCGTGTACGCATGCCAAGGCCGTTCAGCACATTGTCACGTCGACCACGCTCAGTCTCGGTCCACACCAGAAATCGTGATTCTGGATCAGGAGACGTGCATGATGTACCCTCTAGTCTGAAAGCCGGAGGGGAGGGAGTGTCTTCATCCTCAACTCACCCACGACTCCTCCGAATGCCCAAGTTATCCAATTTGAGATACCCAACGTACACTGGGATTTGGAGGGCTGTGAGATTTGGTCGGAGAGATTATTCTGGCGCGCAGCAAAAGAAGAAGAAAGGTGCGTAAGTCTACACAATGGTCTGCACTTAAACTATGGGAATCCTATCGTCGCCGGCTCAATTGGTATCCTGTTCGCTAATACCGTTCTCCAACTTCCATTGGCAGGCTCCGGGTCCTGGCTTTCCATTCCAATGTCTCTAGGTTTCCTTATCATTGCTGTTGTGGGGCTTATTCATGCGAAACGAAGAGAGGACAGAAGGATTTTGGAAGAGGCGGAGCACGCTCTGGACGTTGCGGTTCGAGTTCAGGGCCCGTGGCACGTACGTAGGCTTTTGAACAGCTTTCTTGCAACCTTTGCAATGGCAATGTGCATTCACTTTAGATTCACTTGTACGCGACACTTCCGCTTCGGAGCCTTTCTCGTCTCTGGGGCGAATTGAACGATGTCACCCTTCCCGTCTCCCTTCGAGCACCCCTCTTTAAAGGATACAGTTGGCTCTTTGGAGCAAACCTTGAAGAGATGGAAGATCGCCCTCTTGAAAGCTATTCGAACCTTGGTGCCTTCTTCTACCGCGCTCTGAAGCCAGGAGCAAGGGACGTCGACATGGATGCTACCGTGGTATGTTTCAAGTCACCGCATAAAGCAAATCTTTACTAACGGTGAAATCTTCCCTCAACGTAAGGTATCTCCTTGTGATGGTCGCGTTCTAGTCCACGGAATCGTTACAGACACCCGTCAAATTGAGCAAGTCAAGGGTTTGACATACTCTCTCGACGCGTTCCTTGGGAAACCTACTGGAACCAAAACAGAAGGAGATGGTATCTCAGAACAACGACCACTGGCACCTCAACAGCTTGCTGCGTTGCTGAAGCGGTCCCATGGTGGCAACATTGTTACAGAAAAGGAATTTGCTGATGTTAATGGCATTGAATACTCTCTTCAACGGCTTATGGGGGATAACGAAGGCAAAGTCGCTGACAATGATGCATACTACACCGAAGTTCCAGCGTCGCCTCTGGGAATAAAGAGAAGCGATTCGGACGCCAGTTCTGTGCTATCAAATTCAACACTCGTTGATTCGAGCTCTGAGAATGCCAACGTGGTCCCAGCGCCTTCCATCCTTCGCTCAAATCATGCACTATATTTTGCTGTGATTTATCTTGCTCCTGGGGACTATCACCGCTTCCACTCCCCCACAGAGTGGGTGGTTGAGAGGGGCCGACACTTTGTTGGTGAGTGTGAACCATCGTTTGAAAAGAGAACAACGTTTATCTTGCTCTGTGGCTTTAGGGGAACTATTTTCCGTTAGCCCTTGGATGGCAAGGTCCCTTGGCAATCTGTTTGCCTTGAATGAGCGAGTCGCTCTTCTGGGACGGTGGAGGTACGGCTTTTTCTCAATGGTTAGTGTAGGCGCGACGAACGTTGGCAGCATCAAATTAAATTTTGATGAGGTGAGATTCAAAGCTTTGCCATTTGTGTGAAACGTTTGATGACTGACAATTATCGACAAGTCGTTGCGCACCAATGCTCCGCGTCCGAAAGACCCCAATTCTCATCCACTGCCTGGTCAGTACACAGAGCGCTCATATCGGGGCCTCTCTCCAGCTCTAGGAGGTATTCCTGTGTTTAGAGCTGATGAGCTGGGCGGCTTTCAACTGGGGTCAACCATTGTTCTGGTGTTTGAAGCCCCGCTCGGATTTGAGTTCGACGTTCCTGTTGGGGAAAAGGTGAAGATGGGACAATCATTCGGGAGAGTTTTGGGCAAGGGTGCGGATGAAGGATCCGACATTGGCGATGAAGTGCGTCGAGCCGAAGATACGGAGGGGCTAAAGGACCTTGGCAAGACCGTCAAAGGCGGTTGGGGATTGGGCTGGGGAACCCGGTTATGGAAGTGGGCTTGAACACACGTTACTTACTTATGATATATCCACCTGCTGGAGAGTAGTCCAAAGAGGCAAGGAAGCGGTTTGTCTGACAGATATTGTCTAATACACCTCGATTCATGCTCTTTTTTTGGAGGGGTCATCGATGGCATGCAACTCGGTGTCCCTCCAAATACTGTATTTATTGGATAATCAAGAGTGCCGACCATGTCGCTGCCACAGAATGGCGGCGCGGTGACAGGGATCCTCCAGACAAGCATTTTGCATTCACCGAGAGCGAATGAAATCGTGGACGTTCCCAACCCATCACGTGTGGAGGTTCCCAACGCAGCACGTGTCACAATTGCACAGTCGATCGCTCACCCTGTCAAGTCCGATGCTCGGAAATCCTTATCAGCTGTTTCCCAACGTCTCAAAGCTTCCTTTGCCCCTGGAGTGTCCACGCAAGGAGTGAATCGCAAGTCAAGTTCGAGACTCTCACGTCGATACACAACATCGCTACACGTTGAGGAAGGTCTACCTCCAACAGTGGTTATACCACCATGGCATTTGGTCAAGGAAAGCTTGATCAGGCGGTTACAGAACACGGAAGAAGAGGAGATCTTGCCAAAATTTTCTGCAGCTGCATTTACCACAGTTGGACGCCAGTTTACAGTTTCTAGTGCGCAAACATTCACGACTGTCAATCAATCTCTCACTCTTCCGCATGGTTTTCAACTTGTTCAGACTGTAAGTTGGGCAACCCTGAGCAAGAATCTGATACCGCATGCTACTCAATTGCACAAACTGACGTATCCATCAGATGCGCCACTTTCGGGCAAATGTGAGGTTTGCCGGTGCCTGCCCTTCTTCTTCTCAGTGGGATTTCATCACACTCGACGAGGCATCTTTGCAATTCTGGAAGGGCGGCGAAAGACTTCGACGGCTGCCATTGGACTTCGAAGAACATCATCCAGTAGTTTCACGTAACCGGATATTTTCTGAGCTAAGTCAACCATACCAGTGCTTTCATAGAGTAACAAGCTGGGAATGGATTGAACGAATAAAGCTCTATGTGAGAGGCACGACATATAATCACTGCCGAACCACAGTCCATAATGTTTTCATCTCCAAATAAGGTGGCCACCATGAACAAGGCACCGGAGTTGCGATTGTTTGACTCAAGAATGAACTGCGTAGGTGTCGTGCATTGTGACAATCCAATCCTACAGTGAGTGACAATGTGGGGCACTTGCAGCCTCTCCGTCTCATAAAGGGTGTTTAGTCTTCTCAGTGTAGGCTCTGACGAACTTATTGCATCCGGAATTGGTGCTATCACCTTTTTCCGTCTGCTTCCAGATGAGGCGTGGGTGTTTTGTGTTCCTTTGTTTTCTTATTATCGTCTTAAAGAGCGGCGGGGCATAGATCCAAGCTGGAAAGGACGAAAACAGTTCACCTACCGAACCCTCAACATTGGGCAACTACATCCATTTTCATTCAAACCCCACCAATTTTGGTCGTGGGAGTTGAGAACAATGTTTACATGATCGATTGTCGCAGTGGCCTCATTATCGACGTTTGGCCATCTGTGTTCGATGTCAGGGTGACTTCCTTGGAGTGGTATAGCAGCTCTTCCAGTGGAACTACTCTCGCAGGTGGACTGCTAATTGTCGGGTCCAAAGACGGAAGAAGTAAGAGGTGGCGGGCAATGCTAACGTCGCGATTTGTGACTCCTGAAAACCTTTTCCAGTCAAGATATTCAACTCTCAGCACCTTCTAATGCGAGAGTTTCACGACCATAATCGAGCTATCACAGGGTTGTTGTTAATGAAAAGAGTTGTCGGTGGAATGCATGGCATGGATTGGTCTACACCAACGCCCCTATTGATAAGCTCTTCGCTTGACGGAAGTTTGCGTGTTTGGAACGTGGAAACTCTCCAGGCGCAGTACAGACTCGATACAGGGGAGGGGATAACACGAATCGGGCTTCTCAAGAAGAACCTTTTCTTCGCTGTTTCTCCTCAGAACGTCACCGTGTGGAATGTTAATCAAAACACGAAGATATTTGCAAATCTCAGGTATAATGCACCATAAGTGTTTCTTGAGTCGACGGTAGCTTCACAGTGTTTTCTAGGTCACCTGTAACAGTTCTCCGCCGACTCCCGGCAACTCCATGGCACCATGCGCGTCTCATGGTGAGATTCACACACACGTTTGTTCCTCCACAGCATATGACAACCTAATTAAGGCGTGTTGCATGGATGGCTCGATCCGGTTTCTTTCTCCTTCTACTTCTGCAACCGTCTGTATCGCATTTCCCATGGCGAGAAGCACCGGCTCACCTGCAGTAGCCGTCACTGTAGATCCGACTTGTCGCGATGGAATGGCCTATGTTCTCACAGGAAACGGTGATATGGTGTCATACGACCTCACCACCAACCCTTGCACTCTAAGAGACAGCTGGTCATTCGAAGGGGAAGTCGGACGCCACCGACTACAGTGCCTTGAAGGTGTTGTATTGCCCATATTGGATGAACAACAGCCTCCGAGGGGCGGGAAGAGCAATACATTCAAGCTGATTGGGGGGAACATTGTCGGGCAAATCGTTGAACTCAACGGTGGACGTCAAGAGGTACTAGCTCAAGCACATACAAGTCCTGTAACCTCGCTGCATTTTGCAACCGAGACTGGTCAAGTCTACTCATCTGGGGATGGGTTGCACGATTCGACAATCAAAGTGTGGCACTGCCGACCGCACGCGATCGGTGATAGTGACAAAAAGCTGCAGAAATTTTTGGGCAATCGAATTTCTGAAGCGATGAAGATTTCTCTCCACTATACCGTGGCTCTTGTGAATGTCAAACATATGATTCCATTGTGTATTTCCATTGGGGCTTCGAGCGAAAGAGTGGTTGCAGGAATTCCGGCTACAGTCGGGAATGACGGAGTTGCAATGATTGATATTGATGAGCGAAAGACAGTTTTCCTTCCAACGGAGGAGAAGGGCCAAGACGATCTTGTGCAGAGTGTTACGTCAATTGTTCATCTCGCTCGCCTCGGAATCATCGCCTCATCTCATCTCAGCGGTTTTGTTAAAATCTGGGATAGGTCCGACGGAAGTTTGCTGAAAGAAATTCAGTTCCCTGAAAGCGTTCTGTCGCTGTCTTTTCTAAATGAACGGGGTGATTTGGTAGTGGGTCTTACGGAGACAGTCAATCTCATCCCAATGCAGGATTATTTACCCCCGCGTTTTCTAAAAATTGCACTCGAGACTTTTGATAACAGGGTTGACGACTTCAGTGAGAATCCAATAACTTTCGAGGAAAAGAATGAGCTTTGGGGACTTGTGCATGCCATCAACGCTGCAAAGAGGTGGGCGGAGCACAAAGATAAAGGAAAAGGTCGAAACTTTCGAGAAGATAAATCAAAGAAATCGATCCATGTTCAGAAGGTTCTGACTGCTCTATTGGATGACTCGACCAATTTGGGAGAACCGCATCAACGTATCCCCACACAGATCGAGTCACCGATCCCAGAGCAGGAATCCTCTGAGCATACGTCGTCCTTACCTGACGTATGCGTTGCTCCGCAGCCCCGTGAAAAATTCGAAAAAATGGAGAAAACTTCGAAAGTTGACACAAATCCGAGTGCCTTCGCCCCACGCGTCGCCGAACCTCAACTCCAAGATAGAACTACCGTTACAATGAAGCACAGGCTTGCAATTCTGCGACAATTCGGTGGATCTGTTCCCAATAGCATTGCTTTGACTGGAGCGCCCCGTTCGAAACCCCTTCCAAAACCCCCGTCAGCTGCAACTCCTCCTCCTGCTTCTCCGGTTACCAAAGTGAAAGCAATTACACGAAAGAAGTTGAGAACATCGGTGGCGGTGCCCAAGGTTGAAGTACAGCAAGTCAAGCAAGTCCACCCTCCTCCCCTCCCACTGACCGCAGAGACGACTATTCCAGAAGAGAAGGAGGCGGAGCCTATCACTGAAGTCGCTTCTCCTTCAGAAGACATTTCACAGCCGCCCCCTTCAACCATCATACCCTCTGCTCTCTCGCTTTCACTTGAGGTGCTCCAGAATGAACATGAGCAGCAGATGGTCAGTGAAGATGCTTCATTTTCGTTGGAGGAGGAAGCTCAAGAGACAGCCAATGCGGACGTGACGATACAAGATGATGACGATGATTTCGTCACTGGGAGGGCGGGTGAACTTGTCGCCCAATACACCACCTTTTTACCCCCAGGCACAATCGTTTACCAAACGATCGATGCCCTCAGGCGCAAGGAGTTAGGGATTAACTGTTCGCCGACTGTGGAATGGCTCAAGCCAAAAAGCGCACCTTCCTCTTTGAACGAGCTCCTCGTTGTTTTACTGGATGTGCTCAGAAATTTTCAGGACGCCCAGCATCAGAAAGCAGCGATGAGAATAATTGCAGTGATGTTGAAGGAGTTCCGACGTGACTTGGGTGCCGTGCTCCTACAACCAGTTGTCGAGTGCGCTTACACGTCTCCTCATGCCGATTTACGGGCTGAGGCATGTGCATGTTTGATTGCAGCAAGTGACTCAAAGCGTCACGACGACGTAATGCTGGTGCTCATTTCGCGTTTGGTGGACGAAGATGAATTCGTGCAGGAGGTTGCCATCGAATGTTTAGCTCACTTTGGAGTGCAATCGAAAGCGGCGCTCCGCGACGAAATGGCGCGATTAGGTCTACTCCCCGGACACAGAAAAAGTTCGATATCATTCCCTCAAGTGATCGTGAAAGAACAGCCGTCGGCGGACAGTCTCGTGAATTGCTGGCTTCGCTACATTTCACCACCGCTTCAGGGTATTGACCATGTATTTCAGGACCCGATAACACTCGCAAGGGATGAAGACGACAGCGATAGCTCTGAACAGATTGAAGGGTATCCCCCGCCTTCGCGAGAGAAAAGGAAAGGGAGGCCCCAATCCGCACCGTGCAAACCCAGTGCCAAACGATGTGCTACCGTATTTCGCCCGTCATCCGCCCGACCGAGATCGACGAGAACTCCGGTCGCAAGATTTCCAGTTCATCAGCTAACTAGTAGTTTTCTAGTTTCACCACCAATCCCGACGGCATGTGCTGGCGGGTACAGCGTTACGTCAGCAACTACATCTCGTCCCACGAGTGCCAGCTCGCGAAGGCGTTGAGCGCGAAAGGGATCTATATGCCATATCTGATATGTCTACATCACTATTTCTTTTTCGCTTGTGTTGTTACATTGAATTTGAAGCTTGATGAAAAATTTCGAATAGGTGTTATATTTTTCATCTCCAAAATGCACGCAACCTGACTCACTAGATGATGTCGCCGTCTTGGACCACGTATTCCTTTCCCTTCTGAACATACTTTCCGCCGGCTTTCACAGCATTGTCGGAACCCAACTCGTGCAAGTCCTCGTATCGCATGACTTCAGCCATAATGAACCCTATGATAAACGCCAGCACGCTTTGTCAACACCGTGATATCAGTGTACTGTGGAAGAATTCAACTTACCTTTTTCAAAGTCGGTGTGACTGAAGTTCGATGGGAGAACCCCCTATAAATAGTGCGAGTGCATGTGCAAACAAACCCGACTCACATCGTTCCGGCAGCCTGGGGTGCTTTTGTCCCCTTCCTGATGGTCCACGCCCTGACCTCGTCCGGACCACCGGTGAAGTAGTAGATAAGGTTGAGCACTTGGTACCCGCTGACAATGATTTTCGGCAGGGCCGACGTGATCGGAGCAGGTACCTCGTATCGCTCTTGGAGCGATTTGAGGTACTCGGATCGCTCCTCGGGTGTTTTCAAGTCCGCAAGTCGAGCCTCCACAGTGACGGAGTAAGGAATGAGAAGGTCGCCAGGATTTGTCGTGTCGATCCATTGCTTAATTTTGGCGAGCCACTTGTTCTTCTTGCGGGCAAAGTCCTTCTCGGAGAGGTTGGCAAGGTACACGACAGGTTTCGCCGTGAGCAGGAGCAGCGTGTTGATAACCTCCACCTCCTTGTTGCTCCACGTGCCCTTGCGGACCTCCTTCTTCTCTTCAGCCACCCACGCGTAGACCTTCTTGAGAATCTCGTACTCCTCCTTCTTAGCCTTGTCCTGCGCGGTCCCACCTCCGCCCAACCGCTTGACAACCGCGCCGAGCTCCTCTACTTTCTTAGCAAGGCCTTCTTCGTCCTTGATCCGCAGCTCCTCCGAGATGGTCTCGAGGTCGCGCACGGGGTTGACCTCGCCGTCCACGTGCACGATTTCCTCGTCGTCAAAGCACCGCACCACGTGGAAGATGCCGTCCACGGCACGCACGTGCGACAGGAAGGCGTTTCCGAGACCTTGCCCTTGTGAGGCGCCTTTGACGAGACCGGCAATGTCGCTGTGTGGGGCATGTAGAGTGATGTCATTGAATTGCGTGGAATCGCCTCTGACCTCTCCCTCCCCATCCATTTAGGCAGATGTCCGACCTAAGGAGGCCACTCAGTTGTCCTGGGTCGACAGAATCCCCAGTTTCGCGTGTCGACCCCCTCCTTTGAAACCATACTCACAACACGGTCAAAAAGGCGGGAACTTTGCTCGACGGCTTGTAGTGGTCGCACAGCCAGTCGAATCTGGCATCAGGAACGGGACAGCGGGCTTCCTGAGGGTCGATTGTACCTAGTGTTGTGTGGACATTGAAAAGTCAAAACCGAGGCACTAGGAACCGGGTCCGTCCCAGTATCATCCCGGTGGCAGCACAACAGAATCGATCCCGTCGCGTAACGCTCATGCTCACAGAAGGGGAAGTTCTCCGCCGACGCGGACGAACTAGTGAGGACGTTGAAGGTGGAACTCTTGCCCACGTTGGGCAGGCCGACGATACCCATTTTCAGGTTATTCGAGGGCCGTCCGAGGAGGACTTTTTCGACGACGGCGTTCTTCGGTGGCATCTTGGAACGGGTGGAGCGGGTGGATGAAGAGCGATGTGGAACAAGGAAAAGAGGACCGAGGCAGTAGGCGCGTGCTGTGGTGGAGATGATGGGGTGTTGGAAGCACGATTGCACTCGGAAGAGCTTGGTGGAGAATGCAAGAAGGGGCTCTTGCATGCAATGGTCCAACGATTGGGCGAGTGGAATTTTATCGATTGGCGAAACTGACAGAGCTCGAGCCACAAAGTGGTCTTTCACAGTGGTATATTTGTTTTTAAATGACTGTTAACAGCAAGAAAATACTATATTTTATGGGGCAGTGGGTGGGCTGTAAAAGAAAATAGAATGAGGACCTCATCAACTTGCCCCACCCCGCCAAAATTGTAAATGAAAGCTTCCCGAACGCGGCGTCATATAGAGCTAATAAAGGTCATAATCATCACTGACCGAATGGTCTGAGAGTGGTGCATGAACATGTCTAATCATCGCCGCATTCTTATGGAGTTGATATTCCCAAATATTCCCGAGAATCCGTGTTGTCTGATGGTGCCGAAACGTACCTTGTGAGGGGACCGTCATTCCAAGATGGTCAATTAGGCAGCCAATTCTTGGTAAATACTTAAAATTTTCAACGCGCCTCCTTGTCGATGAATTCATGAATTGAAACTTTCATGAAATGTACTCCGCGCCGCTTGAGTTGGGGGCATAGACGAAGAACTTCGTTCTGACGAGCAACCCGAATGGTCCGTTCAGTGTTTTTCATCTTGCAGGAGTGATTCTCGAAGAGCCGAAAGACCACCTGTAAACAGACGAGAGGATGGTCACATTAGCCTTTGCGCAGCGCCATCGTCCTTCTCGTCCGCGAAAACAAAGTCACAATGAAGGAGGAGCGATCGGGCTCATTTTTAAAAAGCTCGGTTTGACATGCCTCTCAGCCGAAAGGCTCGGCAGTCCGGATGAACGTATTAATCCTAGACAGAACGCTTCGTCCCCAGGGAGGGTGTGGGTTTCAACTCACCTTCATTCTGTTGCGATTGGGGATGTAGGCTGCCCTAACCGGTGCATATGACACAGAGAGGCCATACGCGCCTTCTTTGAGCAGCCGTTGATCTTTCCATGGAGTGAGAAACCCTGTGCGCCCACAGACGGGGGCGTGGGTGCAGAAATCCAATGGCTTGCGAATGTGTGGAAGGAGAAAAGTCGGCCTTTTAAAGTGCCTGCACGGACTCTCACTTTGGTCGGCCCCACCGCAGCAGTCGCTTCCAATGCGAGGAGTCGCCAGAGTCTCCCAGCTGCTTGTACCCTGCAGTGCAGCCGAATCGTGTCTCTCTCTGCGTGCGGCTGTTTCGCGGCAGGTGTGTTCGCTGCCATCCATCATACACCTCTGCCTCAAGACTCACTCCTTCGCATCAGTTGCCTCAGCGAACTCCCAAAAACTCTTTCCAGTAAGTCATTTTCTGCGACACAATCCTCATCGCTCCTACCACCATGTGCTAAACCCCTGTGTCGTCTCGCTTCAACAGCACGACCTCTCCCGCATTTCCTCGCACACATGGTGGCTATTTCTGGCCAGGTACGCTATCAGGCTTCTAAAGCGATTGGTCAGCTGATTAATGTTTTGACAATGGCTGCTTCATATCTCGTCCTATCTCGGTGTTTCTCCCGCAAGCGAAAACGAACTCTTTTCCTGGTAGCAACCCAGTGCCTGGATATTATGGACTGAAAACTCTGGACATGGGTGAGTGTGTGATCGCTCTGACAGCCTCCTGCTATCGGACGAACTTGGGAAGGTGGGGAATGTACCCTCTACTTTCAAGACGATCCAAGGAAGTGCTGGACGTGACTGAAGACTCTTTCGGATGCCCATATGCGGGCTTATGCCAAAAACAACATCCGTGTTGTGTGGATTCCAAGACCATCAGGACTTCCACACCATTTCCTAGCGGCACGATATTGATTTCCTCCAACCGCTCACTCACAGGCTCTGAGCCCCTCGAAATCCCCATCCCACCCCGCGTCGCACGCCCTCCAAACCCCATTCTCACCGCCCGCCTCACCCTCACGGCCGCCATGCCCGACCACCTGCGTCTGATGGCGCATTTCGCGCGGCACGCCGCGGCGCACCTCAACCTGCGCACGGCGCCCGGGACGTGGGTCCGCCCCAACCTGCGCCGGTTCCGGATCCTCAAGTCGCCCTTTGTGCACGCCAAGTCCAAGGAGATTTTCGAACGCCGCGTGCACGCCATGACGGTCGACGTGCACAACGGGCACTGGGAGACCCAGCGGGCGTGGGTGGACTACGTCGTCGCGGCGACGCCGCCCGGGATTAAAGTCACGTTGGAGGAGTGGACCAGGGAGAACGTTGGGTACGGGAAGCGCCTGGAGGCCGCAGCCAATGACGAGCTTGGACGCCGGTCGCCGGAAGGAGGCGGCGTGAAAAAGATTGCGTGGCCACCGCGGACGGTGTCTGATGTCGTTCTGCAAAAGGCGCAGGTGCTTCTGAAACAGTTAGGTGGGCCTCCACTCGCAGCGGGAGGAGAGAAGAAGGCTGCCAATGACGCGAAGGCCGGGAAGGCGGAGAAGTCCGGAAAGGGGGCCAAGACCGAGAAACGATAGTTTGGAGATAATGTTTTCTCGTTAAGGCAAAAATGAATGTGCACTCATAAATGTAAATCACTCAATCGCGCCGAACTACCAATGTCAGAAGCTGACGGGGTGCAAGTCCCGATCCACCCCTCCCCGCTCCACACGGTTCCCAGGGTTGGAGTAGGCGTGTTTGTCGTGAGGCGATCAGATGGGAAGTTCGTCGGTGAGAGGAATCGTCGAGACCTGTGTTCCATCGATGCACTCAATGTAACCTCAATTTCCCCCCCGATTCCTGTACGCTCCAATCTCAGTCGGCACGCGACTCTCTTCCCACGGCCGCGGGATGCTCCAACTACCCGGCGGACATCTTGAGCTTCACGAATCGCTCGAGGCATGCGCCGCGCGAGAAGTTGTGGAGGAGACCGGGATCCGACTGGATGCCGGGTCGCTGACGTATCTGACTGCGACCAACGATGTTTTTCCCGACGGCAAGCACTACGTCACCCTGTTTATGCGTGGGTACGTTCCGGACGGCGTGGAGCCCGTCGCGATGGAGCCCGATAAGTGCGCGTCGTGGACGTGGGCGAGCTGGGACGAGCTGCGGAAGGCTGAGGGAAAGTTCCTTCCGCTGGAGAACTTGTTTCGGACACGGCAGGGGTTCACACCGTCATCGTGAATGGATGATCAGCAAAGGATTTTCGTATTAGCACTACTGAGATGTAAGTAATGTTGTACACGCAAACCACTGATAGAAAAGAAAACCTTTAAAGAGTGAAGCCCAAAGAGACCTGATTGATTCGACTAGAACTTTGCACGCAGGGTAAGTAATCCGGTGGGTGCTCCTTCCCCCGTCTCAACAACCGCCCTCTCGGACGCCTTCCGCATCGCCGACCTAAGGCGTGCACCATACGGCCCCAGTGTGCGTTGCGCCGACGAGAGTCCCACGCTCCTTCCCGTTGCGAACGTCTTGTCGTCAGATGGTTCTGGTACGTCAGATCCTGATCCTGCCATGTCAATGTCACCGGCGACGTCCGTCGCGATTCCTTGCCTTGCCCTCACAGCAAAGTAGTGGAGCATTTCTGCGCCGGGGTCCAGGTCTGCCGCGGCAAGGATGTCGGGTAGCTCGTTGTTGTCACCGACTTGCTGCATGACTTCGTCTCCATTGAAGGATTCAGAAAGATCCCCCGAATGCAGCTGAGACGTGGTTGCCATCCTTCCGCGGTTCACAGTGATGGTGAACCTGCACGAAGATGGAAAATGCATGTTGGAGGGTGTTTCTCTCTCTTCAACACCAGGTTATAAATACCTCGTTTGGTCATTCATGGTAGTTTTCCCGGATGTCTTCGCGTTTGTGTACTTCTTGGCGTGGATGTGCCGGTGTCGGGCAAGGGACGACGACTGTAAATGACAAATCACAAACAATTTCACGATCATTTGTACCGAAAAGGAAACATACATCCGAAAATGCCCTCCTGCAATCCGAGACCGCACACACGTGAGGCTTCTCGCCAGTGTGAGTTCGAAGGTGCACGACAAGAGCAGATCGCTGCAGGAAGCGCTTAGTGCAAGATTCCCACGGACCTGAAATGGACGAGGTTGATAGTCGCCAAATAAGGAGTCAGTACAACGCTTACATGCAAATGGTCGCTCTCCGGTGTGTATCCTGCTGTGCCTTGCCAAGTCACTCCTTCTGGTGAAGGACTTTGCACAGTCGAGCCACTTGCACACATGTTTTGCTTTCGAGCCATGTTTCCCACTCGGAGATCTTTTGGAAGGATTTTTTGGACGCTCGAGTAACGCTGGAACGGTGGCTTCGGAGCTGGATGTGGGCGAGGGTGTACTGTGCCCGTCAAATGGACCGATGTGGCACTCCATCGGAATGCTGCAAGGTTTGCACGCTTCTTCGGGGTTGAGCCAGTAATCACGAGATTCGATGGCATCGCTCATGAACACTGGTACTGTATAATCTCGGTAGAAGGCGTTCAGCTCTTCTCCGCGTGGTAGCACGAAGTCGCACAAAGCTGTCGTTTCGGCGATGTTGAAGTCGATTGTGGCGATTGAATACATGTTCTTATCCCACAACGACTGCAGACTTGTCGAAGCGATGTGTTCGAGATCGGCCTCCCGTTGAACTACCTGAACATCGACGGAGTTATGCATATTTTGATAATGCTGATGCCTTTGATAGTCAGCCGACCCAAACCAGGCTGGAACATCTCTGATTGACCTTATTGGGGGAGGCGGCAATTGAGGTCGCTCTTTTGCTATTTGAACTCCAGCCCAAGGAAGCATGTTGCCGTCGTGCACCATTGGAGTGGCGTGATAAGTATCCGGAATGGGAACTCTATGCGGATGGTGGGTTTCCTGAGCATTATTGCCGCTCGTTTCAATTGAGAGAGAGTGGTGTTCCATGCCGGACCTCATCGCTTTCACGAATACGGTGACAGTGGGATGATTGAAACGGTGAAGGGTAAGGTGATTCGCCTGCCAGACCGTCTTTCGTTAGCATAGCCCCCTGTTGCGATGAAGGTATCCGCAAGCGCGACAAAGCGTTCCAGAGATTCAATCTCACCTGATGAAAAGTCCGGGTCGATGGACAATAGAGGAGCTTGACAGCTCTGTTCTGATGGGATTAATGGGGGCCCAATGCTGCTGTTCCAGATTCACGTATCGCTAGTGCTAAAGACGCAATGATGCGTCGCGTTCAGATGAGTCCCGGCGTCTGAGAGTCTGTGCGCGGCTTGACTGCCAAAAGGACAATAGCAACCTCTTGTCATGTCAACCGAATCAAGCCAGGAAGGCAACAATTTATTCAATCGCATGCATACTATGGATTTCTCGAAGCTCAGCCTCAAAGCGGATATTTGAAGGTGTTCGTGTCGTTTGGTGCTTTCTGTACTTCGGTCCATCCTCAATCCCTGTTTCCCCTTTTCCCTCAACCTCTTGACTCTCTTTGAATCAATGAATACACATAATTCTCTATTTACTCTTCGTATTCAACTCTTTCTCCCTTTACTTGGCCTGTAGGAGCGTCATCGCAACTCAAAAATCGAAGCTACCAAATTAAACCAAAACAGGAAATACTCACTGCCATCCTTGACAACAACATGGGGAAGAACGTCACAGTTCAAAAGGGTAGAGCCCTTGCCTATTTTCGCGTGGAATCCGACGATGCAGTTGTCCAGCTTCACACTGCACGAGGCAAAAACAACTTAACCCCGACATTCGCTTATACATTGCTCACACTTGCCATAACGCACTTATCTTCAATAACAGTGTAGTCCATCACGACAGAGCCACTCAGTTTAACGCCCTTGCCAATAACGCAGTGGGCTCCAATCACACTCTTCTTTATGCTACACCGTTCTCCGATGCGGGTACCATCGCCGACAAGAGAATCTTGTCCCACAGTGGACCGTGCGTGTACATCTGCTGAGCTGGCAACACGGACCGGTAAAGCTACAGTTGGTCGCGTGAGATACCGATTCAATTCAAGGTAAGACCACGGTTCCGAGGCACGAAGGGTGTACGGTGGAGGTGGTGGTTGCGTGCCCGGGGATGGCGGTGGTGCTGGTGTAGCAAGGTTCTCCGCGACGACCGCCATGACATTTACAAAAGCACTCCCACGAACGCCGCTCCTGCTTCGGTGTCTCCGATTATGCTCTGACGAAGCGCTGTTCAGCGATGATACTCCCGCTGCAGCACCGCCGGACGCTTCACTCGTGCGCTTTCGTTGATGTGACGTGGTCGAAACGCCGTTCGGAGAACTTGGAAGGACTTGTGTGGGCGACGATATGAGCACACTGAGCGAGGGTTCCATATGTGCCAGCGAGAGAGAAGCTGCTGCCGACGACCTGCCGATCATGTCATGCGGCCAAGCGCTGAGCACATCTGCTTCTCGCGAATTCAAGTGTCGGCTTGCTCCAGACCATTCCACCATGGCGGCCGCTCCCCCGATAAAGTCGCGATAATCTGCTTCAGTCGCGTGGTATGGTGCACTCTCGGTGTCGAGCGAGAAGTTCAAATTCGTTGCGGAAAGAAGACGAGACTCCACCAATGGTCCAGGCGGTGCTTTGATGTCTGGCGGAACAAGGTTCGTCGCATCACCCACTCGGCTCTTCGAGACAAAGTCACTCTCTCACAAAAATTGGCACCCACGTTTGCTCACATCCCATTTCTTCAGGTATCGCTCGCTTCGATATTGGAACTTGACGAGCAGGGGAATCAGATCCGCCTCCACAGTCTCCAAGTCTCGGTTGGCTGCCAGAAGATCGAGCACCCAAGGCCGGAAGATGTAAAGGTGCGACGACCGCAAGTGGGTGGATATTTGAAGGTCAGGGGACCTGGAGGGCCATGTGAATTGAGGAACACGATTCAGAACATATGGTCTCACTCACTTTCGCAAAGCGCTTATGCGTAATTTGACGCCTTCCTCCGGATCCATATCTCGGCCATTGGCCAAAAACATTACACGGCTTGAAGCGTGATCCACTCCAATGTATTCAGCGAGTTCTGCAATGTTAAGGAATCGGTTCCCAATCTCCCAACAATGATGAGTCAAGTCGAGTCGTACCGTTTTCTTTATTGGCGCCGCGCTCTATGGAAGCTCCCCCCTGTTCCGATTTCGCTCCATCGAAGAGAAGACAGGTCACGGTAGGTTGGTGCAATCGATGACAGTCGAGCAACAAGCGTGGGTTACACTCGGTGTAGAGGTCACAGGTGAGGAAGATAAAGTCTGTCTGTTGAACATGCAAAATCAAGTCCTCGTGGTATGGTCGGCGCAGTACTTGTAAAGTAACAGCTCACAGTAATTCGCGACGACACCGCCCGGAGGGCATCCGCACTTCCGGCGTCCTCCGGGATGACGACGACTTCCGTTGTCGGTATTGTGGGCGCTGCGGCTATGCTGTCGTAGTGCTTGGCCAGAAAGGAGCGGACGTGAGGTGCGCCGGCGGGGTTGGTGACCAGAAAAATTTCTTTTCGACACAGTCAGCTGAGAAAACAGCCCGCCCCCCACCCCACCCCCCAAAAAATTCACTACATCGTGACAGCTTACCATTGACTCCAGCATTTTCGAGCCATTCGAGCACATGAGCGAGCATCGGGCGATTCGCTACTGGAAGAAGTGCTTTCGGGGGCGAAGACCTCGACGTTGTCCCTGATGTTGCAGCGAGACTCATAAAAGATCCATGCGGTGCTGATCCTACGTGCCCAGTCGTTGCTGTTGTGGTGGAGGCGGCAGAAGGGCTCGCAGAAAGACCATGGTCTGCAACGGGTATCGTGACAGAGCGGGTTTGGACAGGCAAGGGGGAGGAGGATCCTGTCGACGGTGGTGCAATTAAGTCGCCCAGAGACGTGGCAGTTTGGAGTTTGAGAGGGGAGGGTTGAAGAGAACATAATGGATACAAGGATTGCGCGTCTGAAGATTCGGGGAGAGGGCCGTTGTCTGCTAGCACGATTGCCTGGAATTCCGCCCGTCTTCGATGCACGGATGTGGTTGTTGTCATGGCGTCAGCTTTCGGCGAGTGCTTCACCTACTGACAACTGAAAACCAACTCAAACTGGACCTTCCTGGCCTACATACTAACCACCAGGTCCTACCGCCCATCATCTTGACGAAATAGAGAAAAACTGCTTCAATTGAATATTTGGCTGGCGCTACATGAAAGTGATTCTAAAGCGTACGTATGACCCCACAGTTTGCAAGCTTCTCTGTACGAAATCATAAAGAACATCACATAAATGAATCTATTGAATACATTGAAGTTGTCGATCAATTTGCTGACTCGTGACTCACACCATTCACCCGTTTTCCCGCGGTGGTTTATTCCGGTCGACCCGCTTTTAAATTCCGGTCTTCTCCCGGCAACTCGACAACTCGACAACTCAGCATCAAACAACACATTCAACACTTCGAAATGAGCAGTGCGCGAAACATCGTTGTGGCAATCGATTCCAGCGTCTTCTCGCAGAAAGCTCTCACGTGCGTTGCCGTGACACATCCCATTTGATTCCGTGGTGGACTGACAAACACCCCGCGACTGCCAGATGGGCACTCGAAAATGTTCTGCAGCCTACGAGAGGCGACAAACTGTTCTTGGTGAGTGCGCATCGATTGCGAGACAACTTGTTCATGTTGCTGACCCCGACCATCCCCGCAGGTCACCGTGTCAATGGTGAAAGAATCGCAACTCGCTATGATGGGAGACGCCATGATGGTCAATCCGGAGCTCGCAACGGAGCAGGTGGAGTGTATGTTGAAAGTTGCCTTGGCATCTTGGCATCGTCATCGTTACTGACTGGCTTTTGGCACGTCAAGTTTTACATAACAACGCTCAAGGTACGGTTGATGACTATCGTAATCGGATCACGCAATTGAGGCTAACTGTGGTTTGTGTTCAGATGCCGGCAAGAAGATCATTCACGACGCGAACAAAATCATTGATGCCCACGCGGAACAACTCAAGGGGCCAAGTGGAGAAAAAGCCGAGGTGGGTAGCTCTACCATCTTCTTTTTGAGCAATCACCCAATTCTCGTTGCAATAGATTTCTCGTGAAATGATTGTCTTGGATGGCGGGGACCCACGCGACGCAATCTTGGACATTTGCAAAGAGTAAGTTCTACCACATGAATTGAATAACCCTTTCCCGGTGTTCGACTTATGAATTCCCCATCGAAAAACAGACACAAAGCAGACCTGTTGGTGCTTGGCTCCCGGGGACTGGGCGCCATGAAGAGGTTCGTGTCTTGCTCAAACGGTCTTTCGTTTCTATGTGACGCTAAACGTACGTCTCTCACCAACGTGCAGAGCCTTCCTTGGAAGCGTCTCAGACTACTGCGTCCACCACTCGACGTGTCCAGTTCTTGTTGTTCGCTGATATGCATGTAACTCAGCGACTTTTTTTATTGGTGAATAATAATTTATGTACATTTCAACCCGACTTCTTTGACGGCGCAGGCGGGATCATTGGGGGACTGTCGTCGTACTTAGAAGGTGGGGTCGAAACTATCTTTTCACCCATATTTTCCGCCAAGAAGCCGACGGACAAAAGGAGTACGATGTCACATTACATTCGGGTTTGCAGAACGGTTGCGGTTCAGCGCGGTGGCTAAAATTTGATCTGAGCTTGTGAGGGTCTTGGAGGTGAGAGGGTGTTGCTTCCGGGATTGACGGTCGGATCGCTAAAAACCTCCGATTGGCCGATTCTGGTGCAGACAGCCATGTTCCCCATCGTGATAGAGATCAACTTCCCCTCGGGAACACCTGCCTTCACCATCAACGGGCAAAGCGCGGTGGTCGTCCAAGACGCAGCTGCAACTGCCAAAGAAACTGCCAAACCTGCTACCTCAGATGCCAAAGATGCCACCCCGGCCACCATTTCAGCCCCAGTCTGCCTACGCGATATTGAGCAGATAGCATCAATGAAGCTGAAGAAATCGTCGTGGGACTACTTCAGCTCTGGGGCCATGGACCAGGAGACGCTCCAACTCAACTCTGAAGTGTTTTCCAGGATAAGAATTCGACCTCGTGTGCTTAGAGACGTGTCGCAAGTCGATCTGAGCGTGAGTTTTCCCCCCTGAGATGTTATTGTTCCCCGAGCGATAGAAATGATAACACACCGACCCTCCAGGCGTCGCTCTTTGGATACAAGTTCGCCTCTCCAATCGGCATCTCCCCAACTGCAATGATGAAGCTTTGTGATGAATCGGGAGAAGCCGGCGTCGGACGGGCCGCAGCGAGCTTCAACCAGTAAGTCAATGAACTTCGCGCGGGGGTCTTACTGGGGTGATAACGGTCTTTTCGAAAAGGGTTCAAACACTCTCCACATTCACCACAGTCTCCTTAGAAGACGTCGCATCTGCCGTGCGAAGGCAAGTACCCCAACAGTCTTGCCCCACACCATCCTCTTGTCAACCCAACACACCGGTTCCGACTTCCACAGCCTTCCCGACTACCCGCACGCCAAAGCACAGCGGATCCCCAACCTTTGGTTCCAGCTGTACGTCGTCGAGGACCGCAAAAAGGCCGAGGAGCTTGTGCGCCGTGCCGAGAAGGCCGGGTATTCCGCGCTCGTGGTGACGGTGGACACCCCGCGGCTTGGACGGCGGCTGCACAACATTCGTGATCCGTTCCGGCTTCCTGTGAGATTGATGAACCAAAGCCATTCTCTTCGATGTACCGTTTCTAAAGACCCTATTTTGTTTTGGTCCAACCCCCCGTCTCTAGTCCGACGTGAAACACGCCAACTTCGAAGGCAACAACTCCGCCACACTGGACAACGAAATCGGACAAGGCGGCGCCGTCGCGCTGCGCAACAACAACGACGCGTCGCTCAACTGGGACCGCGATATTGGGTGGCTCCGCTCCATCACTAAGTTGCCCCTTGTCGTCAAGGGAATTCTCACGGCAGAGGACGCAGAGCTGGCGATCAAGGCGGGCGTGGATGCGATCGGAGTGTCGAATCAGTGGGTTTGGGTGGACTCCACGATGCAGCGAGATGGCGTTCGATAACAACGCGTTGTGCTTGTACAGCGGTGGACGACAACTCGACAGCGTGCCTGCCACGCTGGAAGCGCTCCCGGAGATTGCGCGCGCTGTTGCTGGTCAGTACACTTTCCCGAAACTTGCCCCTTCCCACCTGTGAAAGCGAATTCTAACCAACCACCGAACAAAAAAAAAAAAAAGGACGTGTGCCCATCATATTCGACGGCGGCGTTCGACGAGGCACGGACGTATTCAAAGCCCTCGCGTTGGGCGCCAAGTAAGAGCTGACATTTTGATTTGGCTCTGTCTTTACACCTCACACATCTCATTCCTCCTTCACACCTTACCCTCACACTCCACCTCCCCNCCCACCCACCCCAGCTTCGTCTGCGTCGGCCGCCCCTCCCTGTTCGCGCTCACATGGGACGGCGAAGAGGGCGTGCGCAAGATGCTCGACATGCTCAACGAGGAGCTCAGGCTGGCCATGGTGCTTGCCGGCACGACAAAGATCTCGGCGATAACGATGCAGTTTGTGAGGCATGAGAGCGAGTATGGGAAGCTTTGAGTGGGGTTGGGAAGGCGGTTGGTGTTGGTTATGAACCCCACTATTGTAATTTTGCCAAATAAAGTAACTAGAAACGAATCAAGTCTTTGGCGATCACGAAGGGTTTTGTGAAGTATGAGTCCGATTGAAAGCGGGCATTGGACGATGCTCATTGACCCAAGCACATTCTGAACGAGGGATTGATCATTACTTAATCAACCCCACCATATATTTTTTTCAAAAGCATTTCAAAACGCTCAATATACCTCTGGCTGCCATCAGCCTTCTCTTCATCTTCATAAAGTTACTAGAAACGAAATAGCAACCGCTCTCCGTAAAATTTAAATTCTTAAAATTTACGCGAGAACAACGCCCATGGCAAGAGCCGCAAGGAGACCCGCAGCGGATCCGGCGACGCGGGCAGCGCTTCCGGGCTTGGCTGTTTCACGTTGAATCGCAATAAAAAGCAACGAAACCGTGTCAGACACAAACAACCTTTCCACCACAGCACGCCCCCACCCATCTACACACCAGCACCAGTAGCCGACGCGGTCGCGGCAGCCGCAGCAGTCGTCTTGGACGCCGAAGCGGACGCCGAGGCCGAGACCGTGGCGTTGCCACCGAGGAGCTTGGCGATCGAGGGCGGGACGAGGATGGTGTCGATGACGTGCGCGACGCCGTTGGTGAGCAGGATGGTCGCGATGACGTCGTTTCCGTTCACGGTGACTTTGCCGGTGGTGGCGTCGGTCACGACTTTGGTGTGGGAAAGTGGGGGAGAGTTTAGAGAAAGGGGAAAAGGGAAGCAAGAGGAGGGAAATACGCACTGTTCAGGTCCTCGCCGCCAACAGTCTTGACAGTTCCGGTGGGGGGGATGTAGTAAGGGCCGGCAGGGGTGATGACTGTGTGGCACGTGTGGTGCGGTGTAATGAGTACAAGTGCGACTTAAAACGAAACGCGAGTCTCTGTACAATACTGGAAACTCACTGTGGTAGGTAAGAATGGACGCAATAGCCTGGGTGAGGTTACCAGTCGCAAGGGCGGCCAACGCAGTAGCCTGCTTGGTCACGCCGGCGTCCGAGGGGACGAAGCTGTCACACGAGACGGGTGGGGGTGCACCGTGTTAAATTTTAGGAGGGGCACCGCACCGAGTGAACAAGGATGAAGCACACTTACATGGTGATGGGCGCGACGGTGTCGATGGCGGCGGCCTCGGGGGCGGCGGCGGCGGCCGTTACGAACAGGCTGGCGATCTGGGAGAATGTGGATCCGATGGCCTTGGACGCGGTCAGGGTGGTGAGGGTGTTGGTGAGGTTGGTGGGGGGGATCAGGACAGAGTCGACTGATGTCACGTGTCAGTGCTACTTGACGGGGAAAGAGGGAAAGAAATGCGGTACTCACTGACGTGGATGACGCCGTTGTCGGCGACAATGGTGTCGATGACCTTGGACCCGAGGCCGTAGGCAGAGCGGAGCGTGACTGAAACGAGATTGGACGGTAAGCGGTCAGCAAAAGGTCATTTGGTTGGACATCGCAAGGCAAAGAACACTCGGGTCCTCCCGTGGAAGACCTTGAACTACAGTGCGTATCCCATTCCGAGGGTAAATCCGACTCGGGCGGGAATGTGCCATGTGCGCCGTGCTTGATCAATCGCCTCTGGAGGGGGTGTGACCGTGCGCTCCGCCCTCTGTCATTCACGCTTCGCGGGGCACTCGCCTACGGCACGCAGCCTCTATCAGCGCTATCGCGCCTAGACCCCGGAGACCTCGCTCCGTTCGGTACGCTCACTCCGCTCAGTACTCACCATTGCTACCAGCAGCAACCACCTCCACAACCTGGTGATTAATCGCAGCGAGCGATGAGTTACCGAGGAGAGTGGGGACGAACGAGGTCTTGTTGGCCGCGAGGTAGGCCGAGCTGACGACGGTTGTGGAGACGTGGTAGGACAGAATCTGGGGCGCGATGGCGAGCAGGGCTGGGCTGGTTGGGTCCGTGATGTTGAGCCTATGTGCGAGGACGGAAATGGGGGAAGGAGAAGAAGAAAAGGTGAGAAATGTGGAAGTGGCGGTAAGAGGGTTGGGAGACAAATTCTACAAAACACGCACTGGGCCAAGAGAGCCATGAAAGCGGCGTCGGTGGGGCTGTGTGGCAGGACGGGCGGGGCACAAAGTCAGCGATTCAGAGGACGGAGCGAAGGGGATTGGGGAGTCCGAACATACGCGAAAACGGTCAGGTTTGCGGCTCCCAGAGCGGTGATGGTGTCCTGACCGACCAGGGAGGGTGTGAGCAGGGTCTGCAGGAACGTCAGCTGGTACGGCTTCCCGGTTGCGCCGGCTGTGGTGGGCAGCGCGCGCGGGTGTCAGCATCGCAGCAACAGACTCCGCGGGGTGTGCTCACCGAGCGCGGCCGGGAGAGGCGCGGCCTGGGCAAGCGATGCCAGCGATCCCAGCACTGCGGCGGCGGCTGAGGCGAGAGAAAGGAGACGCATCGTGACTGTGTGCTGGGAGATGGAGGGACAGGCGGGTTTCCTGTTCAGGCGCTTAAGTAGGCGCCACACGGGAGGCACAGGGCGCAGCAGCAAATAATCACGCCGCACGCCGCAGGAACGGTTTCGCATGGTGAAAAAGAGATGACTTGTTGTGGGTGAGGCGGCATGTGCATGAGGGCAACAAAAGTGTTCTCTCTGTGTTTGTGTTGCGTGGCCTTATCCGTTTTGCTTGCTTGTGGAAAGGGGCAGACACCATTCTTGCGCAATCGCACACCGTGCACGCTTGTCTTTTCTACGCCAGAACAGCGCCGCATGTAATGACTTGGAGTCTGTCCCACATTGACAAATTCTGTTCACGCCACCAACTCAAGCAGAAGTTTTCCAAATAAAGCAATCAATTCCCGAGCCGGCGAGGTCCCCCGCCGCCAGCCGAGATTTCATGCATTTCTTTCCAGCGCCAAGCCAATTCATTTTATTTAATTTTCTGCTCCATAAAGCTGAGACCAGACCTGACCCCGCCATTTTTTGTCTCGTTTAGGACTCGCCAGGTTTAAACAGGGTTTGAGCTCTCCGCAGTCGGTCAACGTCATCCTGACAAGACGCCGATCGGATTTCAAAGGTACTCATACGACTTCCGATTTTTATTGCAAGGACGAGAAGAGGCGCAAGGGGCACGGCAAAGTGGAGCACAAGAAGTACGACGAGCACAAGAAGGTCGAGGACTCGCACAAGAAGACAGGGGAGCACAACAAGGAGTTGGACGACTACAAGAAGTGGGATGGCGACCGGAAGAAGGACGATGAGCACACTAAAGGCGATGACGAGTGGAAGAAGGGTGGTGATCGCAAGAAGGGGGTGGAGTACAAGAAGTTCGAGGAGTCTCGCAAAAAGGTGTGTTGGGCTTTTTGAACGTCCTCGACTTGTGGCGCCGCTTAACCCTGTTCACTCGTTATCCAGTCCGAAGACAAGGATGATGACAAGAAGGTTTGTGATCGTTGGGGGCGTCGACTTCGAGTGTAACACGAAATTAATTTTTTTCGAGTTTCAGAAATACTAATTACGTTTCTACGTGTGGGCTTTGGACGATGTAGCATTTTTGGGAATTGATAGATATGAGTTGTAGAACCCGACGTACTGGCGAATTTGAGTGAAATGAGAGCATCAGAACGAGAATATTGAAATTTCAAATCGCATATCTGAAGGATTCAAAACCCGTGCTTTCTTTGAATGCGTCCAATTTCACCATCGAATCAGTTCGACGGAATGCATCCGGTGACTGGGGGACCCGTTCGACCACTTCATTTGGTAGCAAAGTCCATTTAAATACAAAGTACGTAATTCGGGTTATCGTTATAAGGCGAAAATGGTTCTTTGAGTAAATGATGCAGATCTATCATAAATTGAACGCCATGGAGGTGAAGGACAAAGTCTGTCGCAGCACTACGGCATTACTACTTGGTGGGACTGCTGGTAATGCAATTTTGATGTAAGAAGAAAGGATTCGTCCATGACCTCATTTACACGTCGATCGTCGGCAACAAAATACTTGACACACTTGGACTCAAAAACCTCCGCTCCTCCTCCCTCCAAGCTTCGCGAGGTTCAGTAATCAGTCAGAGTATGGGCGCCATAGGGGCTCCTACGTGGGCCGGAGGCGACGACGACACGTGCTCTGAGTCCCCGTGGCACCCTTGAGTGGGTTGGCAGAAGGAAAGAGCAACGCGGCGCGAATCACTTGCCCCTCCTCATCGACTGGCCAAGCTTCGAATCTAACCCAAATGTGGGCAAGGCCGATGCGACGCCGTGATTTCCCTCACCCATCGCTTCCACTGATGTTGCTGTGTTTCGCCATGGATAGTGCCGTCCCGCGCCCGCCTTTCCTCGGTATGGGAGCGCATCTACCGGAAGGACTCTGTTCGCGAAGCTGCTTCCATCGACATCGACGCATTGGCTCTCGTCGTTTGACTCCTCGACTGTTGGTAAGGTGAGCTTCCCATGCTTGGGGTGCTATTGCGAGCGGCGTCCTTGTCGCGCTCTCTGGAAACGCTGCCGTATTACCTGCTGGGTGAGAAGGTGGCGGCTGACAGCTCGCAGCTTGTATACCGTAGATTCTTAGTTGGGTTGTATCACCGAATTGAATAAACGAAAATCTCCTGAACTTCTTGACATGTCCCCCTGTCCATTCTCCGTTTTATATTCATTGTTGGTGTGACTTTCGACTCGTTCGCGTCTCATGCTGGCTCCATGGCGAAATCCAGCGTCCCCAAAATCGGTTGGGGTCAACCAGCAGCGAGTCGCACCAAGAGACAAGGTGACACCTTCCGAGCAGCACTAGTAGTGCGCTAGAATGCATCTTGCAACTCCACGAGCGGAGGAACGTGATGCTCATGTGCTCAGCTTGCTCCATTCAACAACATCACTTGATGATTTCCGCTCATTCCCCACGAATCACACAGTCTCCCCTACTTGTCGCTAATATTCTGTACTGATGCGCTCTTCGAAGTTTGACGTGTTTACCGACGGACGAACCCTCGAACTTCATTCTTTCCTCTCCAACTATTACACTCACCAAGACCAGGTGTGCAGGAGAAACGCAACATTCCGACGTTTACGCTCACCACTCTTTACGAAGCAAAGGTAATGAACGAGGTGTCTCCATTCTCAAAAAGGGAATCAGTCAGAACATTCGAATGCAAGCTTCCCGTTCGTCTCCACGGTCTCCACTGTGTACCTGTTTCCGTTTGATTCGAGTGATAGTTAACCCGCCCTTGAGCTTGAAGGGTGAGAATGGGGAACTTGAGCCTACCCAGGAGGTCCAGCTTCGCAGCGGCCGACGACGCGTTTGTAATCTTCCGATTTCTTGCTTTGCATCGGGATTCAGCTTGAGGCGCACACAAAGGTGAGCAAGTAGCGAGAGTGGGGGCAACCAACAGTGTCAGAGAATGCTGACACAAGCGACGTACACCAGTAGGGGGGTGAGACACGACCAAGGTTATGCCGCCACTCGTTCGGATGTTTGAAGTAAAAGATGAGGTGTAATCACCAATCAGTAGCCAGATCAATACTCCAACTTCCAGACATTACAGTCGTTCAACGTGAGAAGAAATATATCGAAAACTATTCCATTATGTCCCTGTCAGTAATGAAGAGTCGAACTTCCAATCGTTGTAATTACCAACAAAGTGAGTTGATTTAGAGGAGCTGGAACAAAATCCCACTCGTGTGATTATTTTGCACAAGAAAGAGAAGCGAGATGGGGTCCGCTGTCGAGCATCCAGAACGGACCTTCTTGTCTCTTCTTGTGCCTTGAGCACAGAGATGATTCAACGAGCTGGAAAGAGAAATCACCATCTGCAAAGATTTCGCACAAAAAAAGAGAAGCGAGATGGGGTCCGCTGTCGAGCATCAAGAGCGGACCTTCATCTTGCCTCTTCTTGTACCATCGAAGCAGAGACGCCACCTCCTCCAGAATTGCTCTTGAACTTGCGCCATTAAAAAGCGGAACAAGACAAAGCAGAGAAGCGCAGGCTCTTCGCGGGTCGATGAACATCGCCAGCTGGATTTTGGTGTCCGGGTGTTTGGCAAACAAACGCTTTCCTTCACCATCACCCGAGCGAGACAACACAGAATTCAAAGAAGACCGAGACCGAGAGAGTTGAGGCTCGTCGCGTAGTCCCACTGTGGACGCAATCTCCACCGGAAGGGAAGGAAGTATGGACACCCGGCAGATTCAGAGGACCCGTGCGGATAAAATTGCAGCTCTGGATGAGCAAATATAAAGCAACTGTAACCTTCTCATCGCATTTATTATCAACCGTAACTCTGAGCATAGTGACATGAACTCTCTGATGGAGCAACAGAAAGGGGTTCGCGCTAATTCAACTCACGGCGGAGGGGTTAGCGTTGATTAACAGGTATCATTGGTGCAGTTGTGTAACAAGGAGTTGAGACAAGAATTACTGCCGTGGAAAAGAAAACGAAGGCCGTGCTTTCTTCAATAATATATGGCTTTTCCCATGCAAACAAGGGAGAAGACCCACAGTGAATTTTCAGTCCGTGGGGAATAATACCAAGAGAACGTTCTAGTAAAAGGCGCAAATCCTGACCTTGTTCTTGAGAGGATTCTTCTTTCTCCGTGAAGCAAACTCATGTGAAAGTGTGGTGATGGGTTCGCACGAAAACGTCACTGCACTTATCCGTCATCAAGCTTTCTCCAAAGGGAGCCTCGGTGAAAACTTATCGGATCATTAAAATCAAGCTTCTCTACACTGTACGCACAGATTTCGTGACTTTGAGCCCTTCAGTCGGGCGCTCCCCCGTGGTGACGTTGAGTTGTGCGCACGACCAACACAGCCCGTTCCCACTCAGCCTAGTGACGCCATCACGCTCCAAAATCCTATAAAAGACCGGCCCTCACCCCCTCCCTCCCATCTCCTTCTTGTGACCTTCTCCATTCAACTCTCTTCACTACTTCGTTCTACCTCCATCATGCGCTCCTCCGCCATTCCACTGCTCCTCGCGCTCGTCCTCGCGGCTGTCACATACGCCTACCCCGTCGACGGCAAAGACTACGACAAGTAAGTTGTCGTTCATCCTTTTGAGTCTTCTCATCGAGCCCGTCTCTCATCATTGTCGTTCCATGCATCACCAACAGGAAACCATCGTACCACTCCGGCGACAAAGAATACAAAGGCGACACGTCCTATGGTGACGTCGAGGACTCGCGCAAGAAGGACTACTGGGGCGGCGAGTGCGATGATAAGGAAAAGTGAGCAAGTAGCAACACCTTTTGTGTTTCACGTCTTGACATCATCTCATGGCATGCTCGGCCTCCATCCCGCCGCTCCTAGAAACTCGTTCCACAAATACCCCGTCGATGAGCATGAGCATCGCAAGGACGACAAAAAGTTCCCGAAGAAGAACTACGACTCGCACAAAGTAAAGGACGGCAAGCACGACGAGTCGAGGAAGGGGTACTGCGACTACAAGGATGACGACGAGTACCGCGAGAAAGGAGACTGGAGTGATGACGACAAGAAAAAGTGAGTGACAGGTACCTCCGCAGTCGTCAACGTCATCCTGACAAGACGCCGATCGGATTTCAAAGGTACTCGTACGACTCCGATTATTGCAAGGACGAGAAGAGGCGCAAGGAGCACGACAAGAATGAGCACAAGAAGTTCGACGAGCACAAGAAAGTCGATGACTCGCACAAGAAATCCGGCGATTCTCACAAGAAGACTGAAGATCACAAGAAGGAGTCGGACGATTACAAGAAGAGGGATGACGACCCGAGGAAGGACGATGAGCGCAAGAAGGGTGGTGACGAGTGGAAAAAGAGTGATGATCGCAAGAAGGGGGACGAGCAGGAAGAGCACAAGAAGTTCGAGGAGTCTCGCAAGAAGGTATGTTCAAAATTTGAATGCTCCCAGATTGTCGCGCCCCTTAAACCTGTTCAATCGACATCCTCCAGTCCGACGAGAAGGATAACGACAAGAAGGTTCGTTATTGTTTGGTGTAGTTCGACTTCGAGTGTGACACTCAACCACAATTCGTTTGTCAGAAATACTAATTACGTGTTTACGTGAAGTGTTGGAAGTACGTAGCAGTGTGGGTCTTGAATATGTGCGCGAAATTGTTGTAAAACTCAATGTAATGGCGGTATCAATCGAAATGAGATCATCAGAACGCGACGAATTCTGCTCGTTGATTCATCAAAAGAAGAAAGAACCCGAAGCTCGGAAAGACAAAGGAACGGGGTGAATTAATTAAGAGAAACGATAACTTCCCGAAAATATTCAACGGAAGCATAAAATAACAAGCTTATTGAGAACTCCCGAGTGCCGATTCCGAAACCCGAACACCCAAATGTCCGGATACAAGTCGATCGTCGTCTCCAAGGCCGCCGGCGGAAAGATTGGCGTCATTCAGTGCGTTTTCTCCCGTGCCTGTGTCCCATCCCTTCAATATCGCCGTAACTCGTCGGGTTTCCATTGGGTTGGGTGCGATAAGATTCAACCGCCCACCTGCGAACGCGATCAATGATGAACTGACGCTGGAAACGTCACAGGCGTTGCGGGATTTTGACACGGATAAGGACGTGGTGATCACGCTTGTGAGTTGGCCGTTAGTCCACGATCGCAATGGTCCCGTACGGTAGTGACATGCGCTTCGGCGAAGATTACAGGCCTGGGCAAGTTTTTTGGCGCCGGAGCTGACCTGCGAACAGGGAGCGGTGCGTGGCTTCGTTCTTCACGTCGGTGGGCAGCATCCTTATACTTGCCGTAGTTGGAAAGATGTCCGCCGAGGGCGAGCGCAACATCACGACCGAGAAACTCAACTACATTGCTGGAAACGCGTCGTCGGTCGAGCTCATGCGGATTCTGGTGCGTTTTGGGTCTAGAAACCTGTTTGGGTTAGATTGGCTTGTAACACCGTTTCCAAAAATTTTCTCCAGAACGACCACACAAAGGTCCTGGGTGAGTGCCCCACCTGCATTAACACCCACACATCCGAAATCTATACCATTTCCTTCCTCGCCTCCCCCAAGTGGTCGCCCTGAATGGCCCCGCCGTCGGCGGCCATTGCGCCTGGTTCCTTGGTTCCGCCGACCTCCTGTACGCCGCCAAATCGGCGTACATGATGGTGCCCTTCTCGGGCCTTGGGCTCCCTGCCGAAGCCGGCGCGGGCCCCATATTCTCGGCTCATATCGTGCGTTGCGTCATACCGTGCTGGAACTGGGGAGTCGAGGTTAACGATGCCTCACCACCACCGTATCGCAGGGCGTCCGCCGAACGACAGAGTTCTTGATGTTCCCACAGCGAATATCGTCGGCGCAGATGGAGAACATTGGAATGGCAAAGTGGGTACATGGTAGTGTGCCATGAAGTATCGCGATAAACGATGAACGACACTCACGTGTGCCCTGCTCCCAGCCGTATCTTCCCAGATGAGGGATTCCACGACGCTGTCCTCGCATACCTGACGAAACAGCTGGAGGATAACGACCCTACATCGCTTTTGGAGACGTAAGTAATTTTGGCACTGTGACACCAAACCCTTCGTCCACATCTCATTCAACCCTGGCCCCGCCTCAGAAAACGCCTCATCACCCTCCACCTGCGCGAATCTCGCATGCACGCCATCTACCGCGCACAGGAGCGGCTCGGAGAGCACTTTGCGCTCGGCATCCCACAGGCGCGGATGGTCAAGCGGGTGAAGGAGATGCAGGCCGCCGCTGAATCGAAGAAGAAGGGGTCCAAGCTGTAGATGCCAATTGCGTTGTTGACTGGCAGTTGTAGCGATACATGGTCAACCTCTCCATCGCTTTTTCGCTCGCCCAGCGTGTTACATGAAAGTTGTTCATCTAGCGTTCCCCAACAATCTCTCATCTACAGCATAACCAATCCCATCATCTCGGGCTTGACCTCGTACGTCCTATTCAGAAGAGGAAGACAGTCGGTCAGCCCCACCAAGATACGAAGAAGCGCATGCAACAAAGCCCTCTCACCTCCAGTTGTACAGGTAATAGTTGAGCTCTCCATCCCCCTTGCCAAACTTGAGCTCTTCCATGAACGTCTCGTTTTCCATGAGCGTGAGGCAGTTGAAAACATCGTACTCGAGCTATATGGGGGATGACAAATATGGCGACGTATGAGATCCACGCTCGTATGCTTCCCCCCGCCCCCCCACAAACTGCAAGCGCAGCATAAGAGCAACTACCCACGTTCTTCGCCGCGACCAGCACCGCGCCCACAAGCTCCTTGACCCGCGCGACCCTCTCCTTGTCGGCCTCTTCCCCCTTCTTGTCCCAGCCCTTTGGCGCGTAGTAGAAGAGGTACGCCGCGCGGACAGACTTGTGTCGCTCGTTGCCAATCACAGAGGACGGCAGGGAGTAGAAGGAAATAAAGTCCGTCACGGTGGATGTTGCAGCGTCCTTGGTGTACGGCAGTGAGTTTTCACAGTTACAGCGTTTTTGCAATTCTCCACTGCCCCACACACAAACGTACCTCGACCACATAACTCCCCACCACGCCGTTCCTCGGCAAAAACCAATGCTCGACCTCCTCCTCGCTCCACTCCTGCGCCAACTCAAACCTCGCCAGGTACCCCTCGACCATCTCCCTGACCCTCGGCACGTCCTTCTTCTCCATAGCCCTCCACCCCTTGATCCCGACGTCGTCGGCGAGCTTGTACAGCTTGACGATGCGCTGCATTGTCATGTTGCGCCCGAGCTGCGAGAACCCGACCTCGACGAGCTTCCGCGGGTTGAGCGAGCGGTGATAGTACCGGCACGTCGACACGGGCGTCGGGAGTTTGGCACCGCCCGTGTACACGGCCTGGAAGACCCCCGTAAGGTGCACCCGGCGCGTGATTTCGCGGATCAGAACGGGCGCAAGTCGCTTGGAGCGCAGTTTCTTGTGCGAGCACAGGAAGTTGATCTCGACCATGGGTTTCGTGCTGCATGGTGTAGTGGGGGGCGGTGGGGGAGGCGAGCGGTCGTTAGCGCCGGACGCGCTATGAAACTCAGATGTCTAAACCCGCAATCTCGTCTGTCCCGCTTCTGGTATCCTCATCCACCGAACACACACACACAACACACCCCACCCTCATCTCCAGATCACAAAACTCACTTCTCCCTCGCCCTCACCCTCGCCGGAATCGCGCTAATGAAGGCGACCAGCTTCTTATTCGACGACACGCGCACGCCCAGGTGCCACGAGGGCAGCCAGCCAGGGGGTTTGAGCGCCCTGTGAGTCGATCGGGTGTGCGTGGGTTGGTGGGGGGGTTGGGCGGGGCGGCAGAGAACAAATGTGAGCGATGGCACGACGTGAGCGACGCCCTTTCGCACCAAACCCCTAACCGACTCCCCCAAACGCACCACGCAAGGAACTCAGCCGAATAGTCGAACCGGAACATGGCGTCGTCGTCCTCGACGTAGTTCTCGGTGAGGAGGGTGTAGAGCTCTTTGAGCTGGTAGAGCGCGGGGCGCCGGTGAGCGGGGTGTTGGAGGGAGGAGGGAGGAGCGAGGAGCGAGGAGGAAGGAGGAACCGGTGAGCGGCGAGGAGGATGGGGGCAATGTCAGGAATGGGAGCAACACTTGTCCTGAGCGATAGCGCGACATGCTCCTCACTCCATGACCAGTCCGCGGGCTCGTCCGAGCTCTGGTCCGCGTGTCCACTCCTTATGCACCACTCTCCGGCCTCTCCACATCTACGACCTCACAGCCTTCATGCCCTGTCCATCCCTGCTAGCCCCGAAACCCATCGACCCGTCGACACCAGCTCTGAAACGTGCTTCAGTCACGCTCCCATCCTCTCAGTCTAACCTCTCGCCACCCTTACCCAGTCGAACCACCCCCCACCCCTTCCCTCCCCAACTTACCTGCCCCGCATCCCCGACATCAACCTCGCTCCACATAAACTCCTTTGGCAGCTGGTACGGCTCCTGTCGGATCTCGTCGGGCAGCTTGTCGAGTTCGATGGCGCCTTCGGTGGAGGTCGTGGGGGAGAGGTCGGATTCTGCAGGGGACGGGGGTTGCGGTGATAATAGGAGGGAGGGGGAAGAGGGGAGAGGGGAGGGGGAACAAGGTGATGGGGAAAAGGATGTGAGTGTGAGTGGAGAGTTGAGTGGGTCCTGCCGACGTCCATGGCCGTGCAGCTTCGACCTCGGCGGTCTTGGACGTCCACGGACTCCCATCTCGAGCTGTTACAATTTTTGATGTCCATGATGGCAAAAAACTAGAGTCGGGGAGTCTTGCCTCGTTCGGGAGTGAACGTCCAACACGAAGCGCGTCATTTGACTCCGCTCGACTCCATTCCATTCCGTTCTACGCTTCATGTTGCACTCGGCCAGATGAAATGCTTCGCTCAATTCCTTTCCACTTCACCGCACGAATTCACTCGGTGACAATAATGCTCCATACGAATCGACTCCAGACCCCACTCCATCACACGAAAACAACCCCGATGGGCTTCGTCTCACGAACGAAATGCCTCCCTCCATCCCTCTTGACCCGAACCATTGACTCGATTGACTGCCGATGACACCCACTCGATTTCGGCACGGGCTGCGTGCTCCAGAACTTGTGGTCCGTGATATCCTTCGGCTCCTTTGCCTGCTGCTTTGCGGCTGCGGCTGCCGCCGCTCTGAACTGGGCCTGGAGGGCTGCGACTGCTGCTGCGTTTCCAGCTCCAGGAGGTGGAGCGGAGGAGGGCGGGCCCGTGACGGGAGAGACGCCCGCTGCCGAAAGGGCCTGGGCAAGCGCGCGAAGAGCTGGGTCGTGCGACGCGTTGATGTTTGGCGCTCCCGCTCCCGCTCCCTGGTTTCTGAGCGCGGACTGGTCGGTGAGTCTGAGCAGGTTGTTGAGCGACGCGCGGGCAAGCGCCGGGTCCATCTGGGCGTCGTGCGAGTCCCCAATGTCCAGTGAGTCGAGCGAGGGCGGCTGCACCCCAGCCGAGTGGGAGTATCGGGGCGTGGCGAACGAGAGCTGGTTGTCGTGGCCGCCGCACGCGACGCCGTCGTGCGAGTGGCCGCCGGCGGGAGGTGCGTGTGCCGCGTGCGAGTGGTCGTGTCCGCCGTGTCCTCCGTGGGAGTGGTCGTGTGGTGCGTGCGAGTGTCCGCCGTGGTCGTGGCTGTCGTGGCCCCCGTGCGAGTGGTCGTGCGACGCTGCTGCTGCACTCTGCGCGCGACCCTTCTTGTTCTTGGGCGCCATCGTCGCTCGCTCGCTCAATGCAACGTAATCTGCGGCTGGTTCAACACCCACCCCGACGTGGACCGGGCAATAGGTGGCCACGGCAACACACTAATAATTCTTGTTTTTCGTATTTGCTCCATTTTCTCTCTACTCCTTTCTGGTATGCAATCTCTCGACGCAATTTGGGGTATCCCGTGCTCTCTCCGCTGCAAGTCCTCCCCAAACCTGACCACCGGATAAATTCTTGATTCATCCGTCCAATTTCACCACCACCTGCTCCGCTCCCCTCCACACGCCAATGGAGTCTCCCATCCCCGAGACCGTGAAACTCATCTCCTCCGACGGATTCGATTTCGTCATCGACAGGCGCTGTGCGCTGGCCGCGGGCACGATAAAGAACATGCTCTCCTCGCCGGGGCAGTTCACGGAGTCCGTCCAGAACGAGATCCACTTCAGGGATATCAAGTGCGTCTCTTTCTCGGTGTCGAGCTTTGTGGTTTTGGCTGTTAGTTGTGGGGCAGTTCGCTCACCGTTCACTCGGTTCCAATCGCGATTCGCATTTCGCATTCCCAACCATTCCTTTCTTGGCCCCCTTCCGTGTCTGATTTCCTTCGGTTCACATTCCTTTCACCACTCCCGCGTGACGCGCTTCTCAAATCGTGGACCTATTCGCTTACAATCCGATTTCTTTCCTGATTCGCATTCACCATTCGCCAATCCACCTTCCCTCACCATTCCTCGTCGGCATACTTCCCATGTCCACAATCGTCATTCTCCACACCACACCACACAGAGCCGTCGTCCTCGAACGCGTCTGCAAGTACCTCTACTACCGCGCCAAATACCAGAACCACACGGGCGAGCTCCCCGAGTTCAAGATCGAGCCCGAACTTGCGTTCGAGGTGCTCATGGCTGCGGACTTTTTGGACTGCTAGAGGTGGAGCGAGCGAGCGAGAGCGATTCACCGTGTGTCGGGAAGATTCGTTGCGGCCGTTCCCGTGTCGGAGGAGTCGTGCCGTGGACGTTCACCGTGTTGTAGCAGGCGTGTCGTGGACCATGTATACCTCTCCGGGCATATCCACGGACACTCTCCACCCGCCATCGGACCGCACAATGTCTGCCATCTCCTTCACGCGTCTTGTAAATATGATTTTCTTCAATTCATCTATTCTGTCTGTCCCCTGTCCCCTATGGCGTCCTCCTGGTCCTGCTTCTTGTCTTCTTCACTTGCTCCTTGTCCTGGTCTGAGATCTGGGCCTTGTCGTGTTCCTGATCCTGCAAGAATCACGTCCATCGTTTCCATTTTTCATACCGGTGTGGCGTGTGCTACGCTCACCATGGCGGGCTCAACTAAACGCAAACACAAACACACGTACCTCAACATCATAACCGTGTCATCCCTGACCCCTCAATGCCCACACCACGCTCCAGCACACCCACCCACCGACCTCGACCAAGAAACAAATTATTTACTATCGATATCAAATACATGCATGCAATTCGTTCAAAATGCCATGACCACAATTTTCGTTTTTTTCGGGTCCGCTCCGCTCATCGCCACCAAAATTAGAACACACCGACACGACATTGCACCTTCCCCTTCCCTTTCCCCTCCCCCGCATCCCTAACCGCCTCATACGTCCCAATTTTCCTCCTCCCTCTCGTCCCAGTCCGTCGCCGCCGTCCCGTCATCCTCGCGCACATACCGCGTGCCATGCCAGGCGAACATGACGCTCTCTTGGTGCTTGAGCGCATCGCCGAGGGCCGTGAGTGTGTCTGCAGTAGGGATGGGTGGGTGGGCACGAGGTAGGGAAAAATGTTTAGCGCCAGGGAGGTGGGTACGATTGGTGGACAAGAATAAGCGGGCAGAGACGGTGCCGCGTGGAGATGGTGATGGAACGAAACACGTCAAACCACCGCTCAACGGAACGCCAACGGACCCCGAACCCCCGGCGCACAGACAACGTACACGCCCACGTCGACATACTCCACAGCGCGTAGTAGATCCAAAACTCCCAGCTCGCTGGCGTCGTCGGGTGCAGATCGCCGAAGCCGATTGTCTGCAGCGGGAGGAACAATGGTCAGCGGCGGCGACTCATGTGTTGATCCACATCACGAAACAGGAACACCCACAGAAACAGTCGAGAACCCAAAGTATACCGCGTCAAGATAAGTCCTATTGCAACAACGCCCGATAAAATATGAATGACCGCCATCGTGCCAGACCCTTCCGCTGTGCAACGACACACACCAGTTTTCGTCCCTTTCCATCCTCCAGAATATAATTGATCCGAGCAGCCAATTGGCGAGGAAGACAAACACTACCGCTGCGGCGACGAACCTGCGCAATGTTCATCCGTTGTTGGTACATGGATGAACCCCGGCGGGCGGACCTTCACCGTCTTAACCTACCTATCCGTCACCGCCTGAATCTGCTCCTCTTCCTTGAGGGCCTTCTTCGGGTCTTGCAAAGGCGCACCCAACCTCGTCAGTGCCACACCGGGCCGTGAGCCTGAGGCTGTGACAGGATCGCTGTCGTTCATGTTTCCCTGCAAGCTGTAGAGGTTGGTTGCGAAGCGTCGAGCACGAGGCAAAGTTACATAATCCGGAACCCGAATCTCCAACGCTCTGCACGAATCGATAAACGCACCGTGCCACATATGCAAGGGCCAAAGCCGGATCGTTCCAGATGCTCTCCCTCCGTCTGCGTATCTCCAGCCCGCTCTCCCTCCCTGACGACCGGGCGCCAAAAGACTTGGCGCCAAAGGACTTCGCACCAAAGGACTTGGTTCGGGGCACACCGATGGGCGAGGGAAATGAACTCCGATGTATTTGAGATGTTGGCGTCGCCGGGACTACAACCTGGGGGAGAGCCGGATTGGGGAAACGGAAAGAGATGGTCGGAGTAAAGGGGAGAGTGTTCGCGGGGGATTTGTCAGGGTTCGGTGCATCCTCTGTGGAAGAGGAGGGTTCCTTGGCAGTGCCATTGTCATCAGGGGAATCGTCCTCTCCAGCCGTTTCTCCAGCCGTGCGGGTACCACGCTTATCGTCTTTCCTATCGATAGTCGCCAAAATGTTATGCGAAACCAAGGGCTTCCTCCGTGCATCCCACTCATCGTCCTCTTGTTCGTCAATCGGGAGTGGTGACGCACGCATATGGTCGCTCATTCCAGACTGTGCCGGTGCGGACTGCGTCGCTCCAGAATTCTCAGGCACCGTGCCCTCGTCTGAGCTCTCCATTCCGACAAGCGTCGAAGTCGACGGTTGCACCGCAATTGCTTCGGGAATTAACTGCTCGCGCTTCATTGCCTCTGCCTCTGTGAGCTGCTGTGCCACCATGTCCAGCTCTGCAGCGGGGGCGATCTCTGACGACGCTTTTTGCTGCTTGGCGAACCGAACCAATGCCCGGAAGGGGTTCTTCGCTCGAGCCACCTGGCTTGCGCGAGCGACGGGCTCAATGGCAATAGCGGCAAGTGTGCCTCGGCGGCCTTTACTGTGCGTGCTGCGGATGTAGTCTTCCACGTGAGGTCTATGTAGAAATGATGAAACACCATGGAGAATAGGCAAGGATGAACGGTTGCGGGAGATGTGCCCACCGAATGCGCCGCTCAAGCCAGTCAACGAAAACACGACGAACAGCGAAGAGGAAGTTAAGGTTGATACTTATACCGACAACGCCTAGGCCGAGCAAGGAAACTATTTTAACGTGTAGTTCGCAACGCGACGGAATGTTCGACTACGCACAATAGAGAACCACCACAACTTTTCCAATATCACTTTTTACACTTTGATTCCCATACCCGACTGTAGAGATGGGACGGCAGATATAGAATTCGACTTGATACAATGCAACAAGCGGGACGTACTTGTCGTAACGGTAACCATGGTGAAAATGAACGACTCATTGAAAGTCCACTGCTGCGTCGACGCTTCTGTCCAGAAGAACAAGAGAGCGCCCAAAATATAGTTCACCATGAGAAACGCAGTACTGATGACTAGTCGTTGCCGCGGCACGTCAAGGAACCGATTTGCTTGGAAAACGCAGTCGAATAATTAAAAAAGATCGTCTGAGCAAAAGTCGCAAGGAAGCGCTCACCATGAGGGTTAAACCACAGAATGAACAGGTCGATTGTGTGGAGAATGACGGAGATGGCGCATGTAATATTGGTAATCCAAGCTGGGATTGTGAACATTGCACCGTTGTTAGATATGTAAAACAAGGTAGTCTGTCAAGTAGATGCAGCAACTCAACTGGAGTAATACCCGGTTAGGGGTACGCTATCCTCGAATGTGTGGGTCGCCCGGAACTCCCCAAGAAGTAGTGAACAAAATATCACCTGACTTAGAACGAAGAAAACGCTAAGTTCACTGGAGGCGGAAGACAGTGGTGACTTCATGGGAACTCAAATATCGGCAAACAAGGTAATTGAACTCACGTCCCTCGAAAGACGTATCGATTTGTTGCCCTGGAAAACAACGACGGTGAAGCTCGTGCGATACCGTTGGCGCTTGATTTAGATACCTACCGCACAAGAATGAACAGCCATTTAGAGATCCCAGCTGCCACAATGAGCCAGGCATAAATGGTTTGGACACGTGTCAAGTAGATAGGAGTTACACCGTCGGGCTCAAGAAGCCACACTTTATCCGATGCTGCTCTATTGAGTGGTTGTTATCAGCGCATCACAGTGTGGGGAAAGCATGAGTCGAAATATGGTTGCTACAACAAAAATTATGTGCTCGCAAATATATACAAATGAACTGACCTGCTCATTGAAATGAGGGTGACCTGATGGGAAGTAAAGGTAGGTCGTCGGTGGAGCATACCGATGGGTTTCAGGACTTTGAGTTGATCTCATTTCACAGAGAACGGTAATCATCGAGCTCACGGCATCCAACATTGTAGCCAAAAACCACCTTTGGGAAGGGGGAGGGGAGGGAAAAGTGACAAGAAAAGGTGCCCTCTCCCGAAATGAAAACGGTCCTGGCTCCTCTCCACCGTGAGGCAGCCATGGGTCTACTCACCATGTCAATGCTCTCTCTGGGTTGTCTTCATCCCCAAGTATCAGATCGGACAATCTCCGTCCCAGTGATGACATTACGGTTTGCGATTTTGCCTGGCACTTTGATGTCAAACTTGGTAAAACTTAGTGAGCCGGGCCGCCAGTGACGGTCGAGCACCGCATCGCCTCTAACGTTTGCAAATACGCTACTATCGCTTCTGTACAATCAATCCCTTCATCATGTCAAATCCGTTTCCGTCAGGGCCAAGGAGAACCTCTTCATCCTCTCCACTTGTTCTCCCTGCAACCACAGCACTTGTCTCACCGTCACCAACCATCACATCATCATGTTCTCCAGCAATTTTGCGACATCTCAAGTGACCGCCGGAGTCCACACCGACGATTTTCCATTTGCCTTTCAGCCCCTCCACTCCAACTTCTTGATTTTGGTGGATCCACCACTTGGTGTATCGTTCAGAGAGGGGTTGAAATCCGCGTTCCCGATAAAGGGTGTAAAGACGTGCAAAATGATGGAAGAAGTGCGCAAGAACTTTCTCTTGTGTGAATGGCTCTCTCCGTATTTTGGAAGGAGGAAGCTGCTCCAGCAACGTATTGAGGCAGGTGGAAGGGTGGCGGTTTGAGACATTAAGACCGTGACCTAAGATACAAATGTGACCTTCGGGCATTGGAAGCATCAAAAGAAGCGGGGCACTCACCCGCCACGAGAACGAACTGGTTGTCAACATAGCTTGAATTGACCAAAATCCCACCTAGCTTCTTAAGGACTCTCTTGCGGATGGGGCACCCCGATTCATCCTTCTCGTCGACCCATTCGTACGCATACACATCATTTGGCCACTTGACCACAACGGGGAGATCTTCGCACCCAGGAAAGCTTCTTACAGCCTCCACTGTAGAAATTGCCACTATATACTGCACAAAAACGACGGGAGGCGCTTCTCGAGGGTGGCGAAGAAGGAAAGAAAATTGAAGACAGCCAACAGGAGAAATCCAAGAGTTTCGACCTCGCGCACGACTTGCTGTTTGGTGAGTGGCGACAGTCGTAAACCCGTCGCGAAGGAGAGAGGCAAATTTGGGGTTCCTGCGATTGCGTGGGTGTCAGAACAAGACAGTGCACTTCGAGGAATCAACCTACCTGTCAAGAACCGTCTGAGTACTCGGTAACACTTCACCATACCACAGCGCTCTGCCCAGTCGAAGCTTAGGTACAGCGTCACCATATTTACGCTCGATCGCCCGGACTTCGCTCCAGTATTGTGAGTGATCAAATCCTGGAGTCACACTCGAGGGTGGGGAGCCATTGCGATGTACTACAACTGATACATTTTGCTTTTTCCCGAGAGGGGCGGAGGCCACTGTGTTGAGGATGGATCCTACGTGCGAAGTTTGCTTCTGTGCTGCTCGCGCTTCGGCATGCTGTTGCTTGATATCCATTAATCGGAGCCCTCGAATGAGCTCCTCCACTCGGGATTGATCGCTCGACTTCGCTGAATCCCTCACTTCCAAGAACTCGATCTCGTAAGTAAGGTCACCAAACACGCGAATAGTGTCCGACCCAATTGTTCGCGCTTCAGCTCTTTCGTAGAGTCGGTCCATAAACGCTTCTCCAGCTCCAGAAGTTTCGAAACTCAAGTGCTGAGTGGACACGGGAGGAAACCCATATTGAGAGACCACTCCAGCCCCAGAAACACGCAAGCCAGTAGTGTCCATGTTGGCTACGAGTGCGAGTGAGTCGAAAATCTGTGTTGGACCCGCAGCAATAGCGCGCTCCAGCAGCGTGAGGCGATCGCTGGAATCCGTGCTTTTTACACCTGATTCCAAAGAGCTTGGCTGCACAGGCCCCTCCGCCCAAAGTCCCATCTTTCGGAAAACGCTGCTTAACCATACACGCCGCTTTTGCTCTGTTTTAAGCAGCTCCGGTATCACACCTGGGTCCAGTCGAGAGTCTGTCTGAGCGCGGGCAAACAATTCGGCATTGAACTCGATGTGAACCCCCGTTATCAGAGCAAGACCACGACCAACTCTACAAAGGGCGATGGCAGGGGCATTTTTGGTTCCGTCGAAAACAGTTTGTTCATATGTTGCGATAACCTCTTGGGGGTCGTCAGCAGACTCCACGTTTTCCGGGTTCGGAACGAGGAAGCAGCCACCATTGTGGTAGATGTTCAGTGTTGAGATATTGGACTCCTCTGCTGTTCCTAAGTTGCCAGAAGCACCCATCGAAACAACCTGGATGGGAACCGCTCTCGCGCCTTCCTCGCTGTCGTAGACGAAGCCTGGGAAGGCACTACCCCTCGCCGTGCCTCTAAAGAAGGACAGTTCGCGATTGCCGATGACCTCGTAGTACTTGCGGCCACGCTCAAACTCGAGGCGACTGCAGGCAAAGTACGCTCCAGCGCAGATACCAAGGTAGCGTCCTCCTTTACGGACGTAGTTCGAGATGAGCCTGTCGTGGGAAAATAAACGAGACTAGGTTATAATGGGTTGAATGCTGAGCTTTCAGCCCACATACTCTGTTCCCTTTGGCCCGAGTTCCTTCACATATGGTATGTCCCTTCCACCCGGGATGACCAACATTGCTGCTGAGTCTTGCCATGGCTCCGACAGTATGGTTTTGGCGTCAACCGCCATTACATCGTAAGCGGAACCAAGGAGCTCCTTTAATGTTGCCATTGTGTGTTCAACAGAGGACCTGGCCGTCCCGGGCCCCGTGTAAACAAGAACGTTCATCTGATTTTGTCTAAGAGGCAAAGACCGCAGGGTAATGGAGTGCAATGAATTGGCGGCAAGGTTCGATAAAGAAGGTGAAGATGTGGAATTGAGCTGCGCTATCAAGGATGCGATTCGTCGAACAATGGGCGTCGTGCGATCTCCCGCCACTACAACGAACGGATCAAGAGCGCAATTGTTGCCTTGGGATGAAGGGATGGTGCCGATTGTGTCAGCAAGAACCAACGCTGAGAGTAGCCGACGTTCCCAGGTCCAAACGAGAGGCGAGCGGTGATTGAAAAGAAATGGGAAAGCGCAGGGAGAAGTCTGGGGCCTTGATGGCAGCAAATGGCGCACGAACGTTCAAATGTTCGAACAATTGAGAAATCGGAATCGGAGTTCATCCCTTCCTCCCTTATTTCTGGTCCTCGTCTCGCGTCATTGCACTTTCACGTCATTCGCGTCATTTAAATTTAGTTGTTGAAAATTAGTTTCATCTCTTGGAATTACATATTTGGATCACCGACCCCAGACTTTGACTGTACCATCTGCCGAACCGGAAACCACCAATGGAACCGCTGCATCTTTGACAGGCTGCACATCTAAAGCAGTAACAGTCCGTCCCTCCTGCGACTGTTGGAGCTCACGCACAAGCTTCCCATCAACTAAATCCCAAAAAACAACCCTGCCATCCTCAGAGCCTGAGACAACATGTGCATCGGTCGGCGTCAAGCAGGAAGGTACGCGGTATGATGTGTTCTTGTGGCCTTTGAAGCTATATAGGCGATTATCTTGTCTGACAAAGCACAACAATGAAGCATCATAACATACTCGGCAAGGAGCTCCCCATTCGACTTGTCAAACAGTCTGATGACACCGTCAAGACTCGACGCTAAGATACAGTTTGTATCATGAGAGAATTGAACCGAAGTGACCGGGCCTGTGAGCGTAAAAAGATTGAGAAACACCATCTTTCTGTTCGTTATAATTGTCTCATGACTCACTCCCAATGTTATCGGCATATATTCTCCCTGCTCGAATGTCATAATTTCGAATGTAACCATCGACGGAACTGTGATGCCATTACGGTGGGGGGATCACTGGTGATACAACCGGAGGAGAGACTGCCAGCAACTACAGACGAATGCTCACCCCACCAACATCTCCGACCCCATGATTTTCAGACTGGTAACGTCGTCTTTTGGCCCGTACGGACCCTCCACGATCTGAATTGGAATCTTGCTCTGCGCCCTCGCGTCCCATAGTCTAACAGTCGCGTCATACGACCCCGATGCAATGACTGTAGCGTCGGCATTAAATTCGACGGTGTTCACTTTTCGAAAATGTCCATTGAAGCGACGAATGATTCGCCCGGTCCCAATGTCCCACAGAATCACGGATTTATCGGTTCCTCCGGAGCAAAAACGAGCGTTATCATGCGCACTATCCCGTTTTCAGTGAGATTGGACGGTATTAGGTTGTTGATTCGATGTTGGTGGAGTTAGTGAATAAGTCAATTGCAGTTCTTCACAGTCGGGTCGTACGATCTTACACTGCAAGTCCTAGAACTTCCCACCCGTGTCCCGTGTAAGTTTTTATGCAGAGTCCGGAATTGGGATTCCACAACTTCACGGTCTTGTCATGTCCACCAGTGAGAACATAATTGCCGTCATTGTTGAAGCGACAGACATGAACAGGGCCTCCTGTATGTCCATTTAACGTCTTCAGCTCAGCAGATGGAATGGATGACATTCATTTGTCCGTGGTGAAAGCGAGTTCGCGGACGAATGCAAAACGAAGTCTTCATTACATAAAAATCACAAACTATCGTTCTCGACCATTGATTTCATCAGTGTCCATTTCAGAGCCCCCATTCCCATTCTCTTTATCCCCATTTCCCTCGTGCGACCCACCCTCCTCCTCTTCCTGAGCCTCATCGATGTCACCAATGTCCATTTCCTCTTCGTTTCGGGCTTCCTCCATTCGAGCTTCTTCCAACGCTTCACCAAAAATCCCACCAACGCCCAGCATGCTCCGCCCGGAGCTGGCGTTACCCTCACGCGGGGCATCATCGTCGTCTTCATTTGATGAGGCGGGAACAAATGACCTCTGCTGTTGTTGTCGCTTCCACAAGTGCGCCTTGAAAGTTTTATCAGTAGTTAGCCTTTGAGCGATGGTTCTGTTTATCTGGTACAACTCACCATCTGTAAGAGCTTCAGTGCCGGCTTTTGTTCTGCCTCATCGTCGGGGAACACATAATCCATGTACTCCTCCCAAGCACCTGTGTCCTCGACTCTCCGCCGCTTTTTAACAACTTTCGGCATCTTCGCTTCGATCTTGCCCTGTGAATCAGCATCCCCGTACGTCCGCTCAAATTCCCTCCACGATTCCATAAGTACGACACGTTCTTCCTTTGAGTCTGGGCCCTTTCGTTTCAAGACGTTTTGTGCCCGGTCGAAGATACGTCGAGCATGTTCTAAGCGTTCGGGAGGATCCACATCCGTCGCAGTTGCCTCAAAGTTGGCGAACGATATCCAAACCTTTGTAGAAAGATGTTGATAGGTGAAGTTTCCATTATCACAGTACTGTAACTCTTGAGTTCTCCCAGCATACCTTGACATGTTCCGTTCTTTTGAGCAGCCTTTCGTACAGTTCTCTGGCTTTCTCCCACTCCTCCTCGCCCACTTCAAAGTCGATGAACCCCTTCCAGAGCACCTCGGGCATGTCCAATGTGGGCTGTTGCACAGCGATCTCAAATATGCCCCTCGCTCGATCAGTATCGCCCAGCATCCGCTCCAGCTCTGCGTACTTAATCCATGCATAGCAGTTGGCCGGGTTCCACTCCAGATACTTTTCGTACAATGTGCGTGCCCGGTCAAACTCGCGGAGACGCAATTCGAGTTCGATGTAACCGCGGAAGAGTTTTTCCTTCGGGCACACGCCTAAAGCTGTACCGAGGTTTTTGCGAGCGAGGATGACGTCGTTTTGGCGGATTAGGAAGTCGGCGTAGAGGAGCCAGACCTTGGCGAAGGTGAATTTTTTGTGGGGGATGATTTTTATGCATTGCTCGTAGACTTCTTTGGCACGTTGCATATCCTGAACAGAGAGAGCACGTTGACATTCTTGGTCAACCAGAATAGTAGAATGTACCTCACCTTGGCATCTCGCTCTTCCCACACTGCGTAGAAGATCCAGAGGTAGATATAACGCTTCCAGTACCGTTTCTCCTGGATGGGAGGTACCTGGGCGATCGCTCGCTCATACACCTCACGAATGCGTTCGACCTCGCCAGCGGATTCCTCCAACCGAGCAAAATCGAACCAAGTGTCGTAATCGTGTGAGTTCTTCTTCAACTCCTGTAAAGTGAAAAAGAACGGGGATCAACGTCAGGCACAGCCATTATTTTAAATGAACAGTTGCTCACGTCCTCGTACTTGACCCTCCGCTTCGTCGTGATGACATCCTCAATGCCCTCCTTCTCCCCATGCTGTTTCTCAAACAGCGCGTATGCGTCCTGGATGGCATTCAGTTTGCCACCTTCCTGGGGCACACGTTCCAGAGCATACTTATATATTGCTCTTGCGCGCTCCGGTTCCCTCTGCCGAATCTCAAACTTTGCAAAAGCGACAAATATGGAAGGGTCGAGGATCGAAGGGTCGTTCGATTGGCGAGAGACTGTGTCAATGTGATCGATACATTGTTCAAAGATGGCGCGGACACGATCTGGGTAAGAGGGCGTTTGAGTGTCACGGTATAGTTTTGTCGGGAGTTTGGATGGGTCTCAGCAGCACAATCAGTTATGCTCACCAAGGTCACTTTGGTCTTCTTCAAACTTGGCCCATTTGAGCCAGTTCTTGGGTTCAGGGTGAAGTGAGACGAAGCGTTCGAAGACTTGTCTGCCACGACCGAATTCCTTGTATCTACAATGAAATTGTCCACCAAATTCTTTCACCGTATTCCAACGATAACCTTAAACCGGACTCACCTTTTCTCGAACTTAATATACGACGTCCACGCTTCCTCAGACGGTTCCCAAGTCATCCATCTTTCAAAGACCTGCCTCGCCCCCGCGACATTTCCGAGCACTTCCTCCATATACGTATACTTGTACCAGAACATGTCCACGCGGGGCAAGATGGCGACTGCGCGGTCCCAAATGTTTCGAGCATGGTTAACGTTGCGGTGCTTCATCTCCATGTTGGCATAGTTTATCCAAACCGCGGGATTACGATGGTCCACATCGAGTGCGCGCTCATAAATAGAACGCGCTCTGGAAAAACGAGTCGACAGGAGCGATTGATTGAATGCAGCGGGGTTCAAAGTTACTGGGTTGAACACACCTCTCATACTCGTGCTGGCTCTCCTCCCATGTAGCGTACTTAATCCAATGACCGATATGAGTCCTGTTCCTCCTGATTTTGTCCTCAAACTCCTTCCGCTTCTTCAGCTTGTACTCATCCAGTTCCTCCCGGTCAACGATCTTCTGCAGAGGGATTTTCGGTGGCGCTTCCTGGAACTGGTTTGCTTCGCGCAGAATCTGCTCTGCGGTAATCTGCACCGCTGCAGGATTCTTGTTTTTCACCTGGTGTTGGTTGAAGGGAGGAACGCACCCGCAGCAATTAGCGCGGTCAAAGGGACGAGAATGAGCATTGAAACACGCTCGAGTAAAGTTTCGAAGTACATACCTTTGAAATCCTAGCCTCCCTGTTCGACATTATTGAGATGGAGTGGACTGAACAGTGAGGATGACTTTGGTCACATGAACCACCCCCTGCCAACCCAAATAAAATACCAAATGGGCTGGCAACCGCCACTCCTTATAAGACGCAATAGCTGCAACCCGGGAGACAGGCGTCGCTTATCCAGTCTCCGTGATTCGAACCATGGAAGATGTTTTTGAGAAGATGAAGGAATTGCTCGGGGACGGTTCGGGCATATTTTCCTCGATTCCTACGATTAAAGCCGTAAGCGCTCGGATTTCTACATCTTTTAACAATATCTTTGATGGCCTTTGTTCAGAATTTCAAGAATACCGCCGACGATGTACAGTTCAAGGGGCTCCTCGATATGGCATTATGGAAAGACGCCCGGTTTCCACCCGACTCAGGAATCGGAAAGGTCGTCATTTCGGATCGTACTAACACTTATGGAAATCGAGAGTTCATCTTTCGACGGGATCTTTTTGCGGTGTTGAGGGCAAGAAGGCCCAATGACAATGAGGAGGCCCGATGGTTCCTCTACCACCTTTTCCGCCCTGGGTGCGTAAATACTTAGCGAATGCGATCGGCATTGTGATATGGCAAACCCTTGCTTCAACACAAGCTCCTTAATTGCAGTGCGTACATGTCATCGCAGTTCCACAGCGCTTATCTGGCCCTCTTTCCGGACTCCAAAATAACCGTCGAGGACGTGGAGGAGTCGCTAAGTCAGCTAGCGACAGCGAGCCCCAATCTCTTCAATATCACGGATGGAAGATGCCGAAAAGGCTTTAAGATCCCGCGAAAAGTCCTGTTCCCGCACGGTCTTCCTGAGAAGAACGATGAATTAGCGCTTGGTCCGATGGTTGAATCTCGTGACGATACGAGGATTGAAGTCGTGGAACGCAAATGGTCGTTAGAACGTCGTCGTGGGACGAACAGACCCCAACCGAGAAAGCGCCAACGAAGTCCCAGCAGGGATCGCTTCTCCGATGTACCAAACTCACCCTCGGCATTGGCGGTACCAAACAACCATATGAAAAATATGAAAGGATCTGACACAGTTCTAACAGAACCTGGTATATACTCGTCGGTTGTCATCCCCATTCCTCCCCGCCCCGCCGCTCCTCCCCACCATCACCGAATGATTGAGGATTTACTCGACGCCTTTGTCTCGGAGCACGTAGCGTGCATGAGGGAAGCGGATCTCCCCCGCTTCGTCGATTTCAACTGGGACACTGACCGACTGGATTCAGGGGATCACACATTCCACTCTCGCTTCTGGGACCTCGTCGCTCGTGTGGGCGCTGACTTAGCTCGTGACGGTGTTGCCGACCCTCCTTTTGCCGACCTAGCTGATACCGGAGCCCCTGGGTGGGTTCGTATCAAGTCTGGGTGTCGTCTAGCGCAGGAGACCGAGGAACGGAGGCATTTGGTTGCGGATGTTGTGCGGATAACGGAGGCGATGGATGGTGATCTGGAATCAGCTGACGCTGGCGTGATCCGGTCAGCGTTCCGGATGCTTTTGGTCCCTGGAAGGTACACTCTGATTGAACTTGTGACGTTGTTTAGTGCCATGTTTGCACTGGAGTTCCCCAATTTCTCCTCTTCAGACTTTCTTCAAGCAAAACGCTACATCGAGACCATGGACGGTCGAGCAATTGTGGAGACTGCAGACCTCGTCAAGGTGTATCGATCTGTGGATGAAAAGCTCCAAGTCGTTCGAAAAGCCGAAGTCGACAATACCGGACGCTTCAATGCTGCGATGATAAGGGAAATGTTTGAAATCACATCGGAGCCGCTGGATTTGTCAGTGAGCGGTGTTTTTTCCTTGCAGATCGATCTCGCTGAATTCGTTTTGTTATCGGCAGTGGCACTGGGATGTGGCCGACAAAAGACTACCATTCCCTCGATATTCTTAAATTTTCTGCGGACATATGGTAAAAATATAGTTAGAAATACAGTCAGTCGATTGGGCGTTGGTTGACAGGCCGAGATTCAATCTATCCTTGCCAGCCCTTCGCACTTGCGGCTAGAACCACCACCGACCTCTTGACGGATGAGTATTGATGTAATCACGGCTCTGCTACGAGAGGTCCACAGTCGCGAGGGCATCTTCCATTTGGCAAAGGATCTGTGCATTCGCTTGAGGCACCATAGTCAAATGAGCGTTGACGATACCCGTTTCCTGTACGATCTCGCTGCTGGGCTTATAAGGGATCTACCCAGGAACTCGGGTCTGCTGGTTGTGAAGCTTTATGATCGCACGTTCGGGGATTCCGTCTTCGTCGTATGCGAAGTTCGCCTGCGGGACATCACGCCTGGTGAGGATAGCATGCACACGATTTTATGGAAGCTCTTCCCGCCGGGGTCGTTTTCCGTTGGCCAGTACACCCAAGCCTACCGTTACGTGAACCCCCATACCACGGTGCACGAGGATGACATCGAAAGAGCACTTCAGTTGCTCACAAGGGACAGTTCGTATAGGTTAGAGCAGTTGCGAAACGGGATGTATAAGAAGCTTCCGGACCAGGAAGGGGGTTGGAGAAGGACTAGGCGTGAGAGAAGTAGGAGTCCAAACGGAAGCGGTAGCCCGAATAGGGCACGCAGCCGTGTCCGGGGCCCTCGCAAAGAGTACAGCAGAGACAGAAGCAGGGCAAGGAGCAGGACAGGGAGGAGCCGCAGCAGAAGTCGGAATCGGTATCCAAGGGTTCAAGTAGAGCCAGTGAGCCCCCACCAGCCCCGGGGAGCTTCACCGATTGTGGTCGTTGAAACCACGCCTTCGAAAGGACCGACTGAAAACGGGAGGACGGGAGCACACCGTAATCCTCACAATCCAGTCGTATCGGACACCCCAAACAATGTGAACACGCCCGCTGAGTCACAGATTGACCGGAGTGATCCCACAGATGCGCAAAGGGCTGCCAATCGACAGTTTATTGAGGCGCTTGTGGACGACTTTGCTTTGAAATATGGGGTCCTTTGCGTCCGTGACACTGACCTGCTGACACTGATTCAATCCGCGGGAAGCAACCTCCCGTGGAAGCAAGAATCTGGGGAACCATTCCTGACATGGTTTAGGAAGGTCGTGGGTGCGGAGGAGGATCCCCCATTCGAAAGTCTGGAGCTGGACGCAGGGAAATCACTGGTGCGCATTAAAACCGGGTCCAAGCCCATGACAAGAACAGCAGCGCACCAGGCGTTCACTTCCGAGTCGACCACGCTGTTTGACAAGGTCAAGCAATATGCGCGGGCGTCTGACGAAGTCATGCGAAAGTGCTTCCAGGTCCTGTTTTTCCCGGGTACATACAAGTTTGAGGAGATTGACGAGTAGGTTGCGCCGAAACGACTTTGTGTACTTACTGTTGAGATCCACTTTAGCATGTGCTCGCTCATTTTCGACCTTGATATGAGCAAGTTTTACTCCAACGCTGCAGAGGGCAAGAGGTACCTTGAGGCGATCGACCCTCGACTGGAAGGTGGGACATGTGTTGGGTGTCGACTTCAATCGAGTTGAATTCATTTCAGTTCCCTGCCAGTTTTGAACGATACGACGGTCGTTATTTACAAGACGCCTGCGACCAAAGCAGGTCCCGTTAATGTGACGATACCAGTCGCACTGCCTCCGGGGGTGCCCGATAGGCCGGCACCAGAGCCTGTTATAGCTCCCGTCGCGCCCCCGCCGAGTGTCGACATTCTTCCCTCTCAAGATCTTGTCAAGGAAAGGCACAGATCACAGCTGCGAGCGTTTTTCCAGATTTACAGTGATCCTTTTAATATGTGAGTACTTTACTTGCTCGTCTTCCAAGTTGGTGTCGAACCTCCCCTTTTCACAGCTCAACAGGGCGTTGGGGCGCCCTGAGCTCGTTTTGATTCGTTCTTTCTTCTCGGACAATATACCAAAAGTAGCGCTATTTCTTATTCCAAAGTCGCGGACAGTTTTGATGTACATCCCATCCCACGTTAGCGTCTCAGTCACTTTATTAATGCTACTCCATCCTGCCATCCAATCACGCGCCAATCGTATCCTCCAGCGTCTCCTCCGAGTCGCCTCGGATGCGTTGGTACTCTGCCAGCTTGGCGGGTACTTTGCCCATGCGGCCCTCGAGCTCGCCCGTGCGGGCAATCAGGTACCCTCCCCATGCGGCCTTGGTCAGGATGTCCAGAATCAGGAACGCGAGGGTCTCCATCTCGGGCGAGAGGATGCGCATGGTGGTTCCGATGATGTAAGCCTGTCACCGACCCAACAGGAGGTTCAGCGTGTCTGTCCAAGTCACGGAAAGCGTTGCGTGTGTACTCACGACGGGGTAGCACGCCCAAAGCGCGACAAGCGAAAAGCTCAAGTGGTTGAACACTTTCCCGTGGTGAGCAGAGATCTCCAGGGCTGCCGGGCGGTGTGTTGCAAAGAGGTCGTAGACGATGCCGAGGACTGTGCGAGGTCAATGGTAAGAGCGGTCAGAGAACGTTCCGCCAAGAGGCGAGGGGTAAAATGCTCACAGATGATGGCTCCCATTGTGAAGAACTTTGGGCGAGCGTGAGTGGAATATATTGTGTGAGGTTAGAAGTTGATTTGGATTCGGTTCAGGATTATGTGCACAAGAACTTACCCCCCACTTTTCAGATTGGGTAGTGAGCGCTCCGACTGAGCGTCAAGAATCGTCGCAAAGGGGCGAGTAAGAACCACGGACCTCGAATCGTAAAGCAGACATTCCACTCACGCAAGGTGCACGCCATCATCGAAGCGTCCTGGCGATAACGAACGAAAACACCTAAAAGTCTGTTCACCTCGACTCGACGCCGAGCAGCACCCACCATGGCCCCCAAGAACAGTATGCGATTAAAATCGGCTCCGGCAAGGTTGAGAATGCTTCCCAAGACGATTGGCGTCGAGAGGATCCACTGCAGATGTGGGTAGGAAGAAAAAAGAATTGTGAAATGGGGTCCGAGGTGGAGATACGGTATTTGGGGGTGGTTGGGTTGACTCACGTCGACGTATCGAGATACGGGAACCTTTTTGGGACGGAAGCAAGGGTGGTCGATCACGGTTCCAAAAAGGACAAAATTGGGGTCATGAGGGACGAGTCACGGTTTGAGCGAGGCGAGAAAACGTCGAAAAGGTAGTAAGAAGCGCAGGGAATGTAGGGAAGGTAGCGGTCGAGAGGGCGAATGAGTGAGCGTTGGCCAGAACGGGGCAAAATGATCGAGGAGGAACCCACCGGACGGCCGTCGACCACCACGACACCCATTCCGATCGCTTGGGAGTAGTAGGACAGGCCCACGAAGACCATGACGATGCCGAGCATTTGGTGGAACTGGCGTTGGGGGGGGGGGGGGGAGAAAGGAAAGGGGTTAAAAGGGGGCCTGAATCGGTGGAACGGCACGTCCCGTCCTTTGACGCGAACGAGGCCGGCTCGGGCCGAGAAATGGACTCAATCCGGGTGGGTTTACACGACCTGGGCCGTGATTTCCTCAGGGGACGAGCGCTGGGACATTGGGCGACCCTCGTACGCCCGCTTCGAGGAATGACACGACACGCACCTTTCGCTCCGAGACGGTTTTTCCACGCGAGAGAACGAGCATGGTGGCTGCGCCGACTGCGAAGACGCCGAATCCCACCCATTGGTAGACCTGCGGTTGGAAAAAGAGCGGAGCGGCGTGACTAGGTGTTTCCCCTTTGCCGCGATGGGAGCCAAGGAGGAAGACTGGCTCACTTTCGAGTCTGTGTCTGGCACGGGAGCGTTCTTGAATACGAGCTGTGAGACGGACATGGTTGTGTGTCAAAGTGTAAAGGTGTTGTTGAACGAGGATAAGGAATTCAGGCTCTTTTGTACCCCCTCCACCGTTGCCTCGATCCCTGAAAAATGCGTCAGGGACTGAACTGTGTCCCGTTCGATCCGATTCTTTGCTCGTTCGTCGCAATGGGAGAAGGGTAGGTGCTTTTTAGAAGAAAGGCGGAGTCGACAATTGGTGTCGTCGCATGTCTGTTCGTCACCCCATTGATCAGCTGCACCCTGATCTGCTCAAATTGGGCTCATGAGCTACAAGCAAGAAATACGATGCGGATACTGTTGTCATCATCGCAGAACCACTCTCCAACCCAGTTCCAGACAGTGCGTAGAGATATTCGCATATACGCGCCGCAACCAAACTAAACCAACTAACTATTAGTGTGATACGGTGGTCATTATATGACACCCTCTCTCTCACGTCATCGTCCCTTTGCTTCAAAACTGGAATGCTGACCGTGCGCTGCGGTCACCGTCACTTTGTGTCCTCAGTTTGTGCACCATACCACACACACTCCCATACTGCACCGTCTCCCACTCGATGTCATCCGATGCGCACTCCGCAGCGCGACCTGTGCCCGGACTGGACTCCGTGCTCGCAGTGGACCCGCCGCCAATCCCGCACGACCTGCTGCTCGTCATCTTGCGCGGTGCTCCTGGATCGGGCAAATCGTCGCTCGCACGCTCGATCCCACACCCGCACGGCATCGTGCTATCCACGGACGACTTTTTCCTGGTCCCCCGCTCCGCCGCTGTCCACCTCGCACTTGCCCACCCGCCAACGCCCGCCAACGCCAACGCCAGCGACAGCGACCCCGTCTACGCTTTCGACCCATCGCTTCTCCAGGCCGCCCACGCATGGAACCAAGAGCGCTGCCGCATTGCCATCCAGCGCGGCCTGTCGCCCATCATTGTCGACAACACAAACACCCAGCGCTGGGAAGCCCGGCCGTACGTGGAAGCCGCCATCGCTGCCTCGCCGCCGTACGCTGTTGAGTTCAGGGAGCCAGATACCCCGTGGTGGATTGCGCGCGATGTGGAGGAAATGGCACGCAGGAATACCCATGGCGTGCCATTGGAAGCGGTTCGCGGTATGATTGCGAGATGGGAGCCCGGCCCCTGGACAGTACAAGAAGTGATCGTTGCACAACGGCCGCAGTTTGGAGGGCGTCCTGCGCGTGGGGACGATGTGGGTGGACGAGGTCGCGGTGACGACGCGGGTGGACGACGACGACGAGAAAGGGGCGGACAGGATGGACAAGATGGACATGGACAACGAGGCGAACACCACACCAGAGACCGTGCGGGACCACACGACATGCGAAGTCGACGCTGGGATGACCGAGGCGACGACGACAGCAGCTCGTACAAACCGGACGGTCGAGGTCCTTACTACCGCCGCGACGACCGAGGCGACTACGACAGCAGCTCGTACAACCACGCCGGTCGAGAACCCCATCACCAGGCGCCCCGGAGCACGGGACAGCGGTACGACTGTTCACAGCCGTATGGTGATAGGCACACGCACGCACACGTCCTGTCGGACCGGCATGAGTGGTGATATCGGCACTTGGCACATGGCACGTGGCACGTGGCACATGGCAATTTTGTTGTGCACTTTCGGAAAAGATCGTTTGGGTGAAGATCGTGTTAAATTAGTTCGTGAGTAAATATTGCTCGTGTGATGTATTTTCGGCAATCGAGCATACCCTGGAACACCGCTTGTCCCTTGTCCCTTGCCCAGCCCAATGTGTTGCATTGTTTCTTCGCGGCAATCTTTGAAGAAAGCATGCCCCCGGGTTGTTCGCTGAGCTGCTCGTCGTACACGTTTTCCATTGCGACTGCCAACTTCTTTGATTTTCCTCGCTAATTTTCATGGAGGGTTGACGTTAGAGCAGTCCCAGCTTGGAACGACGCCAAGTATTGTCCATCACCCGTTGGTTGAGCAAAATGCAGTACACATCAGAGAAGCCTTCTCAAGCGCAAGAACATGATGAAAATCACTTTAAAAAATTAAAAGTCGTGCTTGAATGCTCAGCAGCGTCCTCGTTTCTTTTCTCTCTTTCAATGTATTTCTACTTGTCACCATGCACAAGATGTTTGCAACGATGACCAAAGCCACCATTTGCCAAAGCTTGAAACTTGATCGATAAAACGCTCTCAAACGCTCTTCTACACTCAAAACTTTCGCAAAATGGTTTCCAAACCTCCTACACGCTCTGCCTCAACCAAGCGCGCCACTCGAGCAGCGCCGCCGCTCCACAACAGCGCAGACCCATGCGCTGGTCCATCGACGGGCGTGCGGGCTGTGAAGACGGTAGTCCCGCGTCGTGGAAAGGCATCGGAAAGCAAGGCGGGTGAATCGACCGTGTCTGTGAGTTTGGGGCTATGTGGCGGGATGTTGGGAATGGGCGGATGCGATGAAAACCGGCGGAGAGAGTTGGCCGAGACTTAAGCTGGTCCGATTTTGCATGTGGAGATGGTGACTGATGGAGTTTTCCCATCATCGTTCGTATTCGCCCTCCTGCTCGCGACTTGGATGTGGATGCGCTCTCAACCAATCCATTGCTATCAAACGGCCCAATATCACTCGAACTCGCACGTTTTCTATTGCTACCTACCTAAAACCACCAACGATGCTGCTTCGTTTCTGGATTCTACCGATATTCCCTCGTCTTCGCTGCGCAACCGATGCACCGGCAAACATCTCGCTACCTCGCAACTCTCAACGTCTCTGCACCTCTTTCCTTCAATTTTTCTTGCTTTGGATTGTTTTCTATGCCGCTGGTCTTCTGGGCTCGCTCTCTTTCCCGTCTCGACTGTGACGTCACTGCACCTCGCTTGCCCATCTTGGATGACTCTTTGCTCCTCTTCGAACTCGAATTCGCACCGAATCATCTCAAATCATCTATGATGTTTGACTTCTGCTCAATTCTTCCACTTCTACCCTCTTTCTTATTGGTTGACCCCTCGCCACACAACCCTCCCTTTGTCAACACCTCGCTCAACTTTCTTCTCGTCAATCAAACACGACTCCATCATTCGATTTTTTCAGCGACCTCCACAAAGGTCGAGCAAGGCTACAAGTAAGCAAAGTGGTGCCGTGACACCCCGCGCGGCGCCCACTCGCACTGTTCGGACGTCACGATCAGCCCCACCCGGCGGATCGGGACCAACGACGAGATCGCAATCTCAGCGAGCAGCAGAGGGCCCATCTACGTTGTCGCAGCCAGTTCAAGCTAGGGACATTGCCACGTCTCGTGCAACAAGGACACGAGCGGGTAGAAGGGGTCCAACCTTGGACGACGACATCAGGCGGCACTCGCAAAGGCTCGCGAGAGGGCGTGCTCAAGGTGCACGTACAGGGGATGAAAATCAAAAAACACAAAAAAAACACAAAAAAAATTCTAAAAGCCAAAAACATGGGGGAGACCAAGCTCAAGGGTCAGCCTCCTATTCTAGCCCACGTTCTTCGGTCGAGACCTTGTCGGAAGATCGCCAGAGCCCACGGCGACAGAATCTTCAAGGCGGATCGCAGGACTTGGGCCGGCAGTTGCGGAGGGTCTCCAACACCCGACGTGGCACGCCCCTTTCATTTTCAACCCCCTCTTCCCCAAATACTACTGAAACTTTACATACATTGCGTAACGGACGTACTTTGGGTGGAGAGGACATTTCGGAAGTTGGTGTTGGAGTTGGAGTTAGCGGTGGAAGCGGAAGTGGTGGACGAGGTGGTGGTCGCGGTGGGCGCGGTGGGCGCGGCACTCGTGGTAGACGTGGTGGGCGTGGTAGTCGCGGTGGGCGTGGCGGTCGAGGTGGTGGTGGTAGTCGCGGTGGTGGGCGAGGTGGTCGAGGTGGTGGTGTTGTGAGCGGTGGCGGGACTGGTGGCCGAGGCGGGCGTGGTGGTGGTGTTGTGAGCGGTGGTGGGCGAAGTGATGTTGGCGGTATGAGCTTGGGTGTAGGGGCGATGGCTCGGGATGGTGTGGATGGGATCGGACAGCACTTAGCGGAGGGTGCGCTCCGAAGGACTTGTGCTGGCCGTAACGTCGTTCGGTTTGGTGAGGAGAGTACCCCTGCCCCGCGGTCTGGTGGCGGACGTGGACGCGGTTCTCGGAGGGTTGTGGCTGCAAGGACGGTGATGGATATTGGTGGTGCTGATGGGGCTGGGGTTGATGGATCAGCGGGCTCCTCCTCCCCTCTGACTGGTTCGGTTTCTCCAGACATCTTTCCCAGGGACGCTGTGGATGTTGTTAAAGCAACTGGCGATGAGCTTCCAAGAGAGGAGCCGCAGGCGGATGAAATCGGCCCAGTGGAACTTGTACCAGCGGCGGTTGAGAATGCTTCTGTGGATCCAGCTCCACCCTCAAAACCCGTCGAGAGCCTGGATCCCCCTCATGTATCGGCCGATGCTAGGAGCGACGCTGACGAAGAAAGTACCTCCTCTGAGGATTCGTCTCCTGAGGATGAAAATACAAATCCTACTGGCTCACGTGATAAGGTACGTTTTTGTCATGGTTGAAGACGTTGAGCTGCACTAATTATGTTTGCAGGGGAAATCGTGGGTGCGGCCATCGGTGGATGAAGGTCCAGCGGAACCAAACGGAGTGAGTACATATTGAATTGAACACTCACTGCTAGTCATGACTCAACAATAAGTTGCGCCATTAGGAATCACCCACAACCGTCACAATCTCCAGTGAGTCCACCCCGGCTCCAGGTGGACAAGGGACCGAAGTCGTGGTGTTCCAACCCCGACCACCAGGAGCCGATGCCTTGCAAGCGGCAAGGAGTGATCTTTTGGCGAGGATACACGACAGGATGGACGAGATCGAGGATCTGATCTATAACGACTGGGAATGCCCCGAATCCTTTGGCGCATTTCGGAAGGACTTGGTTGATTTACAGCGCCTCCTTGCACCGATTGAGAAACGGTACAGAGAGCACATTCTGCCTCCTGAGCACGATGACGCCAAGAAGGTACATGACATGCGTATGATTGCTCTAGATTTTACTATTGCTTCATCTTTTGCCGTTGCCGTTGTAGGAAACTCGCGCCATCCAGAGATGCAACCCCGAACCAGATTCAATGGCGGTAAGTTAAACGAACTTGGTGAATGTAACGCGCTTCTCATTGCGATAAATATTTTCTGCTCAAAAGGTGCGCTCGCACGGGGAAGGCTCTTCCGACAGTCTCTCCATTCGTTATGATGAACGGCTGCCTAACATCCCGCCCGGGTTCATTCGTCCGCACGCAAGCACACTGCGATCTTTGGAAGCTTCTGGTGAATTCCAGGCACTGCAGCGCGAGGCTCCTCCTGTAAATCCCAACGCTGGTGGATCGGTTAGTGCTTGTGCTTCCTCCACTTTTTCTCCTTCGTAGTCCGCTCATTCCATTTATTTCTTGCACCAGAGATGGCAACCAGAATCGCGACTGGACGTACCCTTGCATGGCGGGCGTAAGTTCTCGGTACCTTTTTCACAACTGCCACTGCTCTCATCAGTTTTACCCCTCCAGCATTAAGTGCGGTCTTTTACAATCGATTCCTGGGCCACTTTGTGCCACGAAGGACTGAAAACCGTCAAGTCCATGATAATGGTAACGACGGCATCAACCAGGCGGAACGCGATGCTGACAATGACATCAGTGGTGCGGAAGAGAGCGCTGGGGCGGGGTTACCCTCCAACCGGGATGTCAATGAAGGCGGCGTCTCTTCCAATCGCGATGGTGGCCTTTCGGACATTGCCAGTGATGTTGACACCAGCATTGGTGGATCGTCTCCAAACACAACTGAAGAGATTGATGAGGTGTTCATGCCATACTTCATGTCAGACGATGAATGAGACTTGCCGGGAGGAGCGTGGTTGCTGTCAAGAGTTGCTGGCGGGGTTTCAAGGGATGGACTGATGGGGAATATTGAGGTACGTGTCATAGCTTTCCTTCGTTCAATGTTAATCTATGACGAAGAATGCCGATTTGCTTTGTCCTTGTCGGTGGCTTTGGGATCTGAACGCGCAGGCTGATTGGCGATCCGTGATTCGATGAGTGTCAAAACATTTGATCGTGTTTCATACTTCTCATTCGGGTCCGTTTCTTCACGGTATTATTTGTGAATCGGCATTCCACGATATTTCATACAAGCTGTCATTCAAACGAAGTTCAGGGCTTCTAGGTCTGGATCGACTTTACTCACAAGGTTTGTGCTAAACAATTGTTAGTTCGTGGATGAGATTTTCTGACCGTTCGGAATGCTTCTTTGCCGGGTATTTGCTACGAGCTGCTTGCACGTCCACGCGCCTGTAACAGCGCTGGGGGCGGAGCGGGGGGGGGGGGGGGGGAGCTGAATCAAGTTTAATCGATTGTAAAGTGAGAGAGTTTAATCGAGATTGGACACCGCACATTTCCATTGAAGCCCCAAATACTAGAGCTAAAAGTGAAAATCACTTCTAAGAAGCTCAACGAATGATAATTTCAGAGCTCCGACGAGCGATACGCCCGATCGCCAATATCTTGCGGTTCGCTCCAGTGCGCCCACCACCGCGATATCAAGATCTGGTGCTCCCTTACAGTGCCCGTCGAGGTTGCTTCTCCTGTCGTGACCGTGCCCGCAAAATCCTCCCGTGGTGCGACCACGTTGGTCCGACCATCCTCTGGTGCAGCCGATGTTTGCCGCCCCTCACCCTCTTGGTCATTCTCAGCAGCAGTGGCACTCCCCGCCATTCCATCTTCTACGGGGGTACTCTTGAGCGACGGCTCGGTGGTGGAAGGGTCCGGTGAGTACTTCGGCGACGGTGAGAAGAAAAAATTTGCGGAGGCGAGGAACTTGATGGGCACATTTCTTCTGCGTCAGTCGGGTACAGATTTCCGCACAATGACCTTTCCATTACTGGCCCAGAACCATTCATGCACGGCAGCAGCAGCGGCAGCGATGGTGGCTCCGGTGCTCCCGAACGCTCGTATGATGTCAACCTCGAAGACGTCATAGATGACGCTACAGGTTTTAAATTAGGGAGACACATAACAAGAGAACCATAGAACATGGTAGTTTGTGTTGGTGTTGGGACAAGAGTGGAAACGACCGGCGGCGACTCACTCGGACAAATCGTTCAACTCGTACTCGCCAGGTGGCACCACGAGCCTCAGCGCTCTTTCGAGCAATTCGCCACTGTTTGGTCCCCTCTCGTGTGCGTTGAGCTCCCTCCTGACGTCCCTCGCGCGGTCAGCGAGCATTTTGCGCTCCTTTGTCTGTTCCATCAACCCCAACCCGTCTTGAGCCGGACCCATCCCTTGGCCTTTTTGAGGTGTTGCATGACCGGATCCGGCGCGCCAGTGTCCGACGTGGGTCTCTCATAGGAGACCATCTCGCCCACGTCATATAGCTATTCAGAGAACTTTGTCCGACTCGGGGGGACGTCTTTCCAGTGGAGTTCACGACCGAGAAGGTCCGAGCAGGCGCGTTCAAGGTCGGAGATCCGGTAGGAGACCACCGCATGGCTGGTGAAGCAATCTACCACGGTCTGCAGTGCAGCATATCTATCCCCCTTTCCTTTGTCCTCGCTAGAAGCATCATTTCTTTTCGCCTTCGGACTCCGGTCGCGATCCAATCGCCTCTTCTTATGCGAATCCTGAAAGCGGCTTTTCGATTTCATGTGGGGAGGGTGTGATGTTCAGTGCATCACTTCGAAAACTCAACCCCGCCTTCAAAACCTTGCACAAAATTCATTCTAATTTTGAGGTGCTACATACTCTTTTACAATTTATCATGTGATGTCATTTGAGACCGGAGCGCGAAATATCAATACAGCATTTACAAACGTTGTCTCAGTGTCACTTGATCCCAACATATGCCTTGGTCGTTTCATATACGTAATAAGATATCGCGGTGGAAGGAATGGACTTGACTAATGGTTAAAAGCAACACGATGAAGTCTCGACATATGGAAGAGAATTGAGACACCCACGCAATGCAACTGCTTGCCCTCGATAGAGCCCCTTGAACCCGTCCTTCGCTATTGTTTTCTTCAAGCAGTCCACGACTCCGGTGTATGTTTGCGGATGGGACGGTGAGCCCTGGGCCTGTAACCTGATTCGAAGGAGGTTGAAGGGATACGTGCACAACGATCCTATTGTCGACGAGAGTGCCCCACAACCCAGGAGGATACCAGGACCAGGACGGACATCCGATTGCTTCTTGCCCTGAGAGGCAGCGAGTCTCCGCACAAAGAATTCTTTCGAGGTGTCGAAAGTCAAAAGGTTTACGGCTTGGTAAGGAAAAATCCCGATGCAAGCAGGCAAAGCCTTTGGAAAGCAAATGCGGCAGGTTAAACAACTACGTTACACTATCTTATTTCGAGTGAGACCACGTACCCCACGATAAAAGCTTGGTATTCCGCTTGCCCACAAACTTTTAATCACATAAAAAATCGCGGACTCGCCAGGAGCCGGACCGGCTGCAACCGAGGCTGAAGTTGCAAACGCACGTGCTTGAGCATGAGCAACCGCCACGTTGAGATTAGAAGGTGGAACTGGACGCGCGGACGGTGCTGGACTTGTATGGGTCGTCGCCGACAGGCACATCAACCGAGTGCGAATGGTGTCGACTGGATAAATGGCGAACTAGCGAGAGAAAAGTTAAACGCGACGTCGAAGAAAACCGGATCCACACAAACCATGGAAAACATCCCACTGATACCACCGGCGAAGAATTTACCGACGGCCGATGGGTCCTTCCGCCCCTCAAATTTAGCAATGCGTTCTTTGAGGTTCTCGAACGCCCAGAAGGTCAGAGCGCTTTCCGGAATGACCTTGAACACGTTGACTCCGTTTCCACGCCAGAATCCTTTTATGCCTTCTCGCTCATATACGATGGAGCCGGCATCCACCATGCCTCGGGCGAAACCTTCAAGATTGGCGACATTTCGCTTTTGTAAAAACCTGCGGAACTCAAAATGATCCTACCGATGAGGCCCTTTCCGGGCTGTTTGGTAGAAGTCTGGTAAAATGTACGGAGTCTGTCCATCGGTGCGGTTAATGTCCTAGAAATAGCCCCGGCAATGCCGCCACTACGAAAACAAGGATGTGTCGGGGATTAACCAGAATTGAAGTCATCGCAACTACTTGCGCGAGAAAGAATCTGCCTTGATCAGCCAAGCTCCGCGATTTGTTGGGTGGGGAGTTGGTTGGCAATCCATCAATTAGGACAGTTGGGTCGTAAACGGAGTGATAGTAAGTGTATAACGAACTAAAGTCGGGTGCCTCTGCATCTAAAAAGAATGCATCTGTGGTAAAAGAACCCGTAGATGGGTCATTTGTGTCATTTGATGTGTTCAACAAACGGACGTAATTTACACCCACCTCTGAGCTCATAAAAGTCCAAGCCGCCGTTGGAATCTCGGTCCAGTACCTTGAAAAACTTCTCGACATCCTCTTTTGTAACATTGAGTCCTATTTGGGAGGGGCGCAGGAGAGTTAGGACAGATTCTTCAACAAACGATTATACATACCGGATTTTCGGAGCGCTGTGTGGACCTCGTCTTTGCTCAATTCTCCATTCTTATTTGCGTCAACCTCCTGGAATATCCTGAAGAGGTGCTTCTCCTTGCGCAACACAAACTCTTCGAACTCCTCGTACGAAATCTTGCCATCACCACTCGTGTCCATCGTTTTGGCCAGCTCCGAGGCAAGGCAGTGAAGTTGTTCCTAAAAAAGTATACGAATTTAAAACGATCCGCTGTCCCTGAAGTATTTCGGTGGTGCCTACGTTGTTCAATAATGCTTGCTGGTCATCATTTGATAGTGGCGAAGGCGCTCTATCTCTCAAACGAGATAGGTAGCTCTTGAGCTCATTTACATCCACAAAGCCCTCCCTGAATTGAAAATCTTTGGTGTGGGATGAGCAAACCAGGACGTGGACATGCTCACCCCGAAGTGTCCAGCTGTGCAAACAAGCTTCTAAACATTGCCCTCCTCTTTGATGGATCCTCCCGCTCAATCAATCTGTCGAGTTCCACGGCCATTATCCCCCGCTAATGCGGGAAGTGCGGCCCTTGAAGTGCTGCTGTGGCCGCGGGCTTTCCCAGCACAACCATGTGAACGGTCAACGTGCAGACGACGCGCGCATTAAGGCCTTCCGTCGAGGATTTCTTGCTTTCCGACTAGACTTTGCTGGAGCAGACCCGGACATTATCTGCACTCGGATTGTACCCCAGTGCGTTCAGAACCACAACAGGGGGACGGCGCAACTTTCCATCTCCGCCTGCTAGCCACGCAAGTGAGTCTACATGCCTGCTACTACGCGTCCTCCAGTCGATTGTTTTATCCATTATCTGACTGTCCACGGTTAACAATCGATGGAATTGCAACGCAGACCCCTTCTACCGTTCACCTCTACGCTGTGCCATCTCAGACTGCCGAAACAACTCCAGGACTTCTTCCACTCCCGTGCCAAGGATACCACCGTCGGTTCAAGACATTACGGGACTTCTCACATCTGATCTTGCTGATCAAGAACGGAGGATTCTCAAAACGATGTGACACCAGTCGATCTGCAGGCCTCTGGACTCATGGGTGGAGTTTGGGACTATATTTTCCTGGTTATGGAGAGCGTAAGCAAGCTCTGGAATACCCATGCAGACGGTGATTCATTCACTGTCGAGGATCCAACTGGCCGACAGGTCAAGGTGGAGGTCGGGGGCTGTAACAAAAATTGTCTGAGTGAATGTAAGCTTCTCTATCAAGTATTTGTTTGAGAAGAGATTTCATCGGTGTTTTTCTTTAACAATTATGAAACAGCGTGGAGATGTTATCGAAGATGTGGAGGCTGTCAAAATGTTCAGCCATCTTGCCTCCGCCGTTACAAACCTTCACAAAGGGCATCATCCACAATGATCTGAAAAGGGCCAACGGTACAGTTTGATTGCAGTTCAAACGCCTGCAGGCAGTTATTCCAACGAGTGTTCATTGTGGGCTATCTTGCATTGCAAAGCCGAAAGACCCCGCCTCAACCAAAGTCGAGAGCTATGGGTCGATTTTGTTTGGACCTCCAGAAATGGCTGGGACTTTGAACCCATCTGGAACCCATCACAAGGCACAATGTGGCTATAAGGGAGATGTTTGGGCCCTGGGGCTCATTCTGTACCAGCTTTTGTTCGGAAAGCTGGCCAATAAGGTATTATGAACGATATACGCCTTGCGCCCTCGATCTATGAGTGCTACCCAGGCGATTGGGATTCACTCCCAAAAGACGGAATAAAAGGTGACCTTCCGCTGTCGAACTTTCTTGAATAAAAAAGTGCTTAGTTTCTTTCATGTCGTTAAAGGCCAGCTTGCGGACCTTGCACGCGAGATGTTGCAAGTTGATCCTGAGAAGCGGATCACCGTGCCTATGGTCCTTGCCCATGATGCACTCAAAGGGCACCTATCTATTTCCACTCTGCAAAACCAAGTGTCAACTTGATATTTATCTTGTATGTATCGAATTCTGGTCTCGAATGAAAATCTGCATAATTTGATTTGTTGAATGTTCATATAATCGTGGCACATTCTTTCCTGTTATTGCAATCGACATTGAATCGCATCGAAGAATTTGTGCGCAATAGTATCATCACACTTATGGACGGTAGCTCTAAAGAATGTCACAAAATTGCAGTATGCTCCAACCGTATCCCAACCAAAATTTACGACAATGACATCCTCGAAACTGCATGTCGACGCTTCAACTGTCAACCAAAGTGTACCTTGCTGGGTAGAATCTTTCACTAAATGTTAAATATATCGTTACGCGTCTACAATCTAGAATATTCCGTCTCGGCCCTAATGAAGTTCCGGTTTATATCCTTCACTTTAGTTGCGCCCGCCAGCGTCATGGCCAGTCGCAGCTCCTCGTTCAAGAACCTAGATCGGGGGCGTTAGTTCTTGAGCCTCGTTCGCGACGTCGTCAAGCGTGAATCCAAAACTCACCCGAGCATCTTTCGCACGCCTTCTTCCCCGTCGTACGCAAGGGCGTACAGTGACGGTCGGCCGACGCAGACGTAGCTGGGCGTGAAGGGGGAGAAGGCGTGTGAAGGTTGAACGGAAAACGAAGCCGTGAGAGCAACACTCACGTCGCACCCAGAGCGAGGGCTTTGAAGACGTCAGTTCCTTTACGTACGCCTCCATCTACCATGGTAGGAAGCGAAGCGGGCACACGTGGTTTATATAGCGCCACGTTACGCGATGGTCATTGGTTACGTACCTAGGATTATAGGAACGCGTCCTTTAACAGCTCGCGCGATCTCGGGCAGCGCTTCGATGGAGGACGGGACAGAGTCGAGTTGACGACCACCGCTATGGAATTGGTCAGAGCGCGGGCTGGGATGGCGGTGAAAGGCGACGCGACGTACTGGTTTGATACTCCGATGGCGTCAACACCGGCCCTGAAAGATGAAAGCGAAGGTCACTCAAACGGTTCAAGGGAAGCACAGTTCAGGAAAGCAAGACGTACTGGACGGCCAGTTCGGCGTCTTCGGCGGTGAGAATACCCTTCACGATCTGCGGCGAGTGTGAGGAAGGCGCTCGAGAGAAAAAGATAGGCAGGGGTTGTTGCTCACAATTGGAAGTTTGGTGATCGATCTCAGCCAGCTGATGTCCCTGTTCCAGTTCACGGAGGCGTCGACGGCGGTGTTGATTGCGGCGAGACTGGGTCGGGGGAGGAAGGGTGGGTGGTTCATTAAGCACGAATGGTCAGAATGGCCCCGTTGAAAGACGAAGAACCCCAGCAAAGCGCATCCGTCCCACATACACACACCTGTCCGAATTTCCTTCAAAGTTAGCATGCGTCATATCTGTCGGCAGCTTGAACGGCTCTCGAATCGTGTGCAGCCTCCTGCCCAACTGCGGTGTGTCGACGGTGACGACCAGCGCCGAGTACCCTGCGGCGTCGGCGCGGCGAACGAGCTGCTCGGCCTTGTGCCTGTCCTCGACAATGTACAGCTGGAACCAGAGGTTGGGAATCCGCGCGGCGGATTTGAAGGGGTAGTCGGGGACACTGGGGATACGAAGTGTCTCGGTCAGCGTTCCGTGCTTAGCATCAAGCTCGCGCCCGCGATGGGTATACACGCTCCGGTTAGGGTCATTCACCCCTTGCTCCGCAGTGGGTACAAACGCACCGCGTTGGATCATTCGCCTCCTTCGAAATCCTTAGTCAGCGTTTCGCGCTTAGGCCTCCGCTCCGCCATGAGTGTACACGCTCCGCGTAAAACCATTCTCCTCCGGCTGACTCCTAGGTCTCACGCCTCGATCAGCGCATCACCCTTCCGCCTCAAACTCGCTCCGCGATGGGTACAAATTGTACACACTCCGCATAGATCATTTGCCTCCGGCCCCTCCGGCGGACACCTCGCTCCGTGAGGGGTAAGTACGCTCCGCATGGGATCATTCGCCTCCGGCGGACTCCTCGGTCAGCTCCGCGCTTTGGCCTCGCGCCTCGGTCGGTGCGATAGCACTCAGGCCTCGGTGTCGTAGCTCCGCTCGGACTGCTCATTCGACCCCTCACCTCCTCGCGGCCTTGGCCACATCCTCAAGCGACATTGTCGTGAACGTTGACAATGTCTGGGCCTGGTTCAACCCGGCAACTGCCCTTGCCACACCAGCCTCGCCGTCGGCATGACACAGTTTCATCATAGCGGTGGGCGAGATGCCGACGGGCGACGCGTAGGTGTGTCCAAAAAGCGTGACTGTCGTGTCGATGTTTGACACGTCGCGCAGCACGCGCGGGCGGATCCTGATGCGCGAGAAGGAGTCCACGTTATTGCGCATTGTTTCCTCGTCCATTGCCCCCGTTGAGTAGTAGGACCAGGCGGACGAGGAGATCTTGCGCTTGGCAATGGGTTCGAGGTCCTTGATGCATACTGCGGAGGGGTTTGGTTTGGAGTGGAGAGGGGATCGCAGGAAAATCGAAGGTGAAGAGGTGCAGACGACCTCAACTGACGACAACGACAGCATGCCCCGTCCCCCCCCTACTCCAGCTCACATCCCCTCCCATCGCACCCGCCACCCACGCACCTGGGTTGTCGACGATCTCTTCCACCGCCTGCACTGTCTCGGCCGCTTTTGCATCCGTCGCAGACTCCTGCGTCCCCGCCTGCGCCTTCGCGGCGACCGCGGACGGGAAGTTTATTTCGATGATGATGCTAGAGAACGCGGACATTGCTCGGTGGAGAGGAGAGTGGAGTGATGGAGAGAATGAACGGGGGGAATAGGCCGAGAGAACCCTTCCTGTGGCCGTGGCTGCGGTGCGTTATCTCCCGCCTTAGATGAGACGAGCTTGTCTTCTTTGGCACTAAGAAAGCGCACTGCATCCCCTAAGAGCTGCCCACGATGTCCTCCTCTTGCCATGCAGTCCCATATCCGCCCCACAACCACGCAAGCATTTTCGCCTCCAGCCCGAGTAGACTGAGGCGTGTCATTGCACGAAGTCTCGTGCATAAGAAAAGAAACTAAACGAAACAGACGTCGTCGTCCCGAAGCAATGATGCTCATACTCATTACATATATTTGCTAAGTTGCTTCGACTCCCACAAGGAAAACCTTTCGGTTCATCGATCAAAGAACGACGACGTCAGTTTCGTCTCAGGCGAGCTTGTCGAATCTTTGGATGATATGAAATGATAAAAAGCGTGGTGTCCGCCATATGAGACAGTGATTGCCACATGTCACAACGAAATATCCCACCGTGAATTTTCCTTCCCTGGGGAACAATACCACGCGAGCGCTCTGCCACGGAACACCATTCCCGACCTTGTTTCAGCGAGCATGTTCTTTTCTTCGTGACACAAACTCCATGTGAAAGTGCGGTTATGGGTTCGCACGAACACGTCACAGCGCTCATCCGTCACCCAGAATTCACCAAAGGGAAGCTTTAAAAAAGTCAACCGAAGCACTTCTGATATCTTTTTATACACCGTGTGCACAGATTTGGCGACTTTAAGCTCCTCCACCCGGCGTTTCCCCGTGCTGATGTTACTCCATTCGCACGAACAGCTCTGCCCCTTCCCACTCAGCCTAGTGACGCCATCGCGCTCCAGAAACCTATAAAAGACCGGCTGTTACTCCCTCCTATCCATTCCCTTCTCGTGACCTTCTCTCTTCAACTCTCTTCGCTTCGTCGCTCATCCACCACTATGCGCTTCGCCGCCATTCCGCTGCTCCTCGCGCTCATTCTCGCGGCTGCTACACACGCCTACCCCGCTGACGGTAAAGTTTACGACAAGTAGGTTGCTACCTTCCTCTGAATCCTCTTATCGAGCCCCCTTTCCTCATTATTGTGGTTCCGTACACCACCAACAGGAAGCCATCTCTCTACTCGGGCGACAAAGACTACAAAGGCGACAAGTCGTATGATGACGTCGAGGAGGCGCGCAAGAAGGATTACTGGAGCGGCGAGGGCGAGGACAAGGAAAAGTGAGCAACCCCTTCTTGTGTTTCACGTCTTCACATAGTCTCATGGCACACGTCTTGACATCGTCTCATGGCACGCTCTATCCCGTCACTCCTAGACACTCGTACCACAAATACCCCGTCGACGAACACCGCAAGGACGACAAAAAGTCACCCAAGAACATCTACGACTCGCATAAGGGGAAGGACGACAAGCACGAGCACGACGAGTCGAGGAAGGGGTACTGCGAGTATAAGGATGATGACGAGGACCGCAAGAAGGGAGACTGGAGCGACGAGGACAAGAAAAAGTGAATAAAGTGTACTTCGCAATTGGTCGACGTCATCCTGATGGAACCCCTTCCGTCAAAGTAACGACTCCGACTATTGCAAAGACGAGAAAAGGCGCAAAGAGCACGGCAAGGACGAACACAAGAAGCACGACGAGCACAAGAAGGTCGAGGACTCGCACAAGAAGGAGTCGGACGACCACAAGAAGTGGGATGGTGACCGGAAGAAAGACGATGAACGCAAGAAGGGTGATGACGAGTGTAAGAAAGGTAATGATCGCAAGAAGGGTGAAGAGTACAAGAAGTTCGAGGAGACTCGCAAAAAGGTGTGTTGTGCTTTTTGAACGTCCTCAACTTGCGGCTTCCCTCAAAACTGCTCACTCATCATACAGTCCGACGAGAAAGATGACGACAAGAAGGTTCGTTATTGTTGGGTGCGCCGAATTCGAATCTAACACTAAACTGCTATTCGCTCTTCGGAAGTACTAATTACGTTTCTACGTGGAGTGTTGGAAGATGTAACATGATTTGATCTGTACGCGAAAGTGATGTGGAACCCAATGCAATCTCGACCGGTGGCGCGAGTGGAAATGAGACGTCCGGCAGATTCCTGCCCATTCGGATAAAATTCCTGGAAACAAGACCGGAAAGCGACTGTTTCACTTATTTTCACAATTATCATCAATTGTTACGAGAGCTTGGATACAGCTGCATGAGCCTCTCAATGGAGAAACAGAGGGGTTGGTGCTAATTCAGCTCACGCCGTGGCGGTACCCATTGCTAAAACAAGAGACAATGGCGCAGCTGTAAAACAAGGAGTTGAGACAATAGAATCACTGACGTGATAAAGAAAACGAAAGCACGGCTCTCGTCCATGTGGCTTTCCCAATGCAAACGGGAAAGAAGATGAACACCCACCGTGAATTTTGAATCCGAGGGGAAAAATACCACGAGAGCATTCCAGTACAAGACACAAATCCTGACCTAATCTTGAGAGGATTTTCTCTTCCTCGTGAAGCAAACTCCATGTGAAAGTGGATGATGTGGTTCCCCCCGAAAACGTCACTGCACTCATCCGTCAGCTTTCTCCAAAGGGAATCTTCATGAAAACCTACAGATACGTCACCGATATATACAGCTACAGTGTACATACAGATTTGGAGACTCTGAGCTCTTCAGTCCTCCATTTACCTGTGGTGACGTTAAGTTGTTCGCACGAAAAGCACAGCCCGTTCCCACTCAGCCTGGTGACGCCATCATGCCTCGAGAAGCTATAAAAGATGACTTCTTTCACCACTCCCATCATCAATCCTTTTCTTTCTTTCGACCATCTCTCTAATCAACTCTCCGAGTCATCTGTCAACCACCACCATGCGCTCCGCCGCCATTCCGCTGCTTCTCGCTGTCATTCTCGCGGCTGCCACTCAGGCCTACCCCATTGGCGGCAAAGACAACGACAAGTGAGTGGTCGTCCTTGTTCTCATCACGCCGGAACCAGTCTCACAATCAATTTGTCATTCCCTCCAACGCAAACAGGGAAGGCAGACCGTCTTACTACTCAGGCGACAAAGACTACAAAGGCGAAAAGTAGTACGGGGGTGTCGATGACTCGCGCAAGAAGGACGACTGGGGTGGCGAGGACAAGGAAAAGTGAGCAACCCCTTTGTATTTCACATCTTGATGTCGTCTAACTACTGATTGCATGCTCTAACACGTCTTTTCTAGACACTCATACGACAAGTATCCCGTCGATGAGCATAGCTAGGACGACAAAAAGTCCCCGAAGAAGACCTACGACTCGCACGAGGGGAAGGACAACAAGCACAACGAGTCATGGAAGGAATATTGCGACTACAAAGATGATGATGAGTACCGCAAGAGGGAAAACTGGAGTGATGATGACAAGGAAAAGTGAGTAAAGTGTATCTCTGCAGTTGGTCAATGTCATCCTGACCAGATCTCGCTTGATTTCAAAGGTACTCGTACGACTCCGACTACTGCAAAGACGAGAGGAGGCGCAAAGAGCACGACAAAGACGACCACAAGAAGTACGACGAGCACAAGAAAGTCGAGGACTCGCACAGGAAGTCCCGTGATTCGCACAAGGAGACCGAGGAGCACAAGAAGGAGTCGGATGATCACAAGGAGTCGGACGATCACAAGAAGTGGGACGGGGAGCGGAAAAAGGAAGAGCACAATAATTTTAAGGACACGCACAAGAAGGTAAGTTTGTTTTGACCTTTCTCGGCCTGTTCTTTCCCCTTACTCGCATGCATTCTTTTTTCAGTCCACGGATGACAATGGGAAAGATTACGACAAGAAGGTTTGTTGTTGCGGGGTGTGGAGGTTTTGGAAGTGATACTAAATAGTGATTCAATCTTTCAGAAATACTAAGGATTACGTGGAGTTGGTGAAGAACGTACAATTTTGGAACTTCATTTGATATATGCCCGAAAGTATTGTAGAAACAAATGTAGTTGAGACATGAATTGAACTGGGATCATCAGAAAGCGATGAATCTGTTCGAAGTCTGAAAGTTTCAAAGATCAAGCTTTTTATGACCACCTCCGCCGTATTCGTTGAACGGAATGTTTCGGGACACGTTACCACCTAGCATGTGGTTACATGGGATTACATTTTTATTCTCGGTTCCATTATGAAATGTCGTTTGAGATGTCCCCCACGGCCCCAACTCAGTCCAATATTTAACACATAGCCCTACGGTCCCCCCCGCGCCTACTCCAACGGCTACAGTTACTCCAGCAAGTCTACACCAACCATACAAACGACGTGGCTCATCCTGTAGCGCTGTTCCAACCGTCCTCACACATCCTCCCCGTTGACTTCCCCTCTCCCATTCCACCGCCACCGATTACGCACCGCCACTTCGCTCGGACGACCGTATCCTTCCTTTCCGTTATTGATTCGGTCTAGGTATGCGGCAATTTGGGATTCGGGTGGGGCGGACTCCGTGAGGCGCGGCCGGGGTGGGAGGGATGGCGTGGGAGTACCCGAGGAGGACGTGCGGAGGTAGCGTGGCTGGGGAAGGGGGAAATCGAGATCGTGCTAGAGATGGACGGGGGGAAAGAACGAACGAGTGCGTTAATGGCCGTGAAAAAAGTGTACCACACACTGTGACGTGGACATGAAAAAATTTTCGGTGATCCCATCCAAGTCTTCCCACCAGCACGCTAGTCATAGACGTCGTTTCCAGCTCCACCCCAATTCCTTCAGAGCAGGATAATCCCATCAAAGCTTCCTACACCAATGATCATCCAATCCAAGCATCTCCCCCAACACCGCAGTCCTAAAATATCCCATCGAACGCCATACCAACTTGCGTACCCCTGGATAATTCCATTCAAGCTTGTAGCGACAAGCACACCCGTGATTAGCGCGTCCAAGTATCCGTCCCAACACCCCATTTACATTTTTCTATTTAAGTTGAGCCGCCGTCCCGTCCTGACATGACCCAACCTCACCCTCCACCCTCATGGTACACACAAAGGTATATACACACCTTCCTATTCCGCTCAGTCCACTGCGTGAAATCCCACACGAAGTATCCCCCCACTGCAATCAAGTAGAGCACGACAATGCCCATACTGGTGCTCTTTTCTATAAACGGTGGGGGTGCCCAGGTCGGATGCTCGTCCGCGGCTGCTGCAGACCCGTAGGTGCCGGGAAATGGGTCCTCCCAGGCACCACCGGCTTCGTAGTGCATCCCGCCCGTTGGAGGCCGAGTGCGGCGTCTGTGAGGCGGACCGAACCCGTCCTCCCCCGGTCTACACATGACGTAGTCGCCATTCCAGTTGACGCGCCATTCAACCGCCTGGTCGTGCTTGCGGCGCTTGTCGGGGTTGCGCAGGATGTCGTAGGCCGCCAGAACGCGGAGCAGGCGGTCCTTGTCTGCTCCGGCAGTTGAGGGGCGTTTGTGTCGGTGGCCGCTGATAGAGCGGCGGAGGTTTCCGTGAGTAGGTGTGGCAGGAGGGAAAGGATCTGTGTCGGCTGTGGATTGGTGACGGTCAGGGTGCAGGGAGAAAAGCAGGGCGCGGTATGCTGCAGCGCAACGGCGTTAGCGGGTGAGATGGATGGGGATGGGGAATGGCGGATGGGGGAGCGCTCACCTTTCTGGATGTCCCCCTGGGATGCAGACTTTTCCACGCCCAATTCGCGGTACGGATCGAGATGAGCAAACTCAGAGTCACCTGAGTGGAGCCGTGCGGCGCAGCATGGAGATGACGAGAACGTGCGCGTGGCGGTGGTGAGCGATGGGAGTGCGATTTGTATGTGCGAGAGATGCGCAGACGCCAGCGCGGGCGCGAGAAGGGGCAGCAGCGGCGACACGGCGTCTGCAAATTTTCTGTGCGCAGCCATCGTGCGTGCGGCGTGCCTCCGCAGACAGCCGATGCCAGATTTTGTGTGCTGTGAACCGGGATCGGACTTTTGGTCAAGGCACTCACGTCATGGCTGGGGCCTCTTCGTTGGTCAACGGACAACCGAAAGTCGCTCAAACTATTTGGCTGGGGTGGAAACACCTGTGGGCTGTGCAAATCTAGAGGCAATGCTACCACCTACACCCAAAATGACAAAATGACAATAATGCTACAACTAGTTAGTTCTACTCCAACTTTCAACATTAGCTTCCAATTCTATGAGATATGGACGTAGATTCTCTTTTTTTCACCATGCTTAGGGTACCTACCACTCCCATGCATGAATTGGCAGCTGCCACTACTTTCACATGCAAGTTTCACATGACAAGTCTGGCTAACTCCGCCAAAAAATGACAGTGGGCTAAAATGTTTGCTGACAGATGTATTTTTTGAAGATGAAGCACTTCTCCTGCTGAAGTGAGAATCATAATTTATTGTTGTAACAGTGAGCTGTGCCACATGGCACTGGATGTTGCTATGTAAGATACCCAGTCAGGCTACAGATGGGGTTGCGCAAGTAGCTTCAGTTGTGGTGTTTTCATCTCCCATCAGTTGTGTGGTGCACACTACCAAATGTGGGTGTGTGCCAATTGACAACACCCCCATACAACTACAGCCACATACCCTGATGCAAAGATGACAATAAAAATCTGATAAAGAAAAGCAGATTACCAGCTGTAGTGTACTTGTAGCATAATACCACTTGATATAACTTAGATGTTATCAACTCTTGTGATGCTGTGATTGTAGCAAGTTGTGCCCCCAACACACTCCAACTTCAGACCCCTATTTTTGGATTAGTGCAAACATGCAAAATGAACATACAAAATATCCTTCAATTAAACACTGGTATGCCCTATGCAACTGCAACCCAACAAGTGCAACTGTACACCTTTGTCCTTTGAAACACCCAGCTGACTCAGCCCCAAAAGTCAGCAAAATTGATGACAAAGCAAGAAACATGGAAAGAGAATAATTATCCAGTTTGAATTGGTTTTTTTTTTTTTGTGGCGCAAGACGCCGCTGCGACCACAGCACAAATTTTCGCAACCCCACACGTGATTCCCTTCCACACAGCAAGGATGGCAGCGCCAACATACATCTATGAGACGCCAGGTAAAGGCTTTTATCATTACTGCATCCATCATTATCCCTTTTGTGACTCTCATCAACTTTCCATACTGACACTGTAGTTCCAATCACTCATGATGGTTTGATACTACCAAATGAAATTCCTCTAATGGGCATCTCAGCTCTCCCACCAAGTGCTTTCAGTGTCACTCCAATGTCGCACCTACCACCACACCACAGGCCTTATTCCATGTCGTCACCTCCACCCAGTGATGAAGGGTGCCAACACAGTACTTTCTCACAGGATGTGTCTCAGTCTCACCCACTTGATGTCTTGAATCTTGTTGAGGAGAACCAATACCTTCACAGAGAACTTGAGCGCACAAATGCGTTCATTCTCAGACTTCAGAAGTCCAACCAGGCCTCTCAGAAGCAAATGCAGCGTGAATTGGATAAGCTGAAGGCCCAGAATCAGCTGCTGAAGGCAAAGTTGAAGAGGCTCTCTAATCAGAGCTGAACCCCTGGATGTCATTGGACACCTTTCCTGGAAAGAAAAATGGGAGGAACACTACACACAAACTCTCTCAATCTTCTGAGCTTGAAGATTGCTTTTACCAACTGAAAGTGTTGAAACTGACATTTGAAATATGTCATGTGGATATTACCATCACATGCACTTAGATACCCTCACAATTAACACTGCAAAGAATTTTGTATTCTATCTGTAATATCTGTGATTTTTCTCACAATTTTTGGGGGCAGGTTACAAAAGAAAGCTGGGTTACTTTTGATATTTTCAAGGGGAGTGTGGTGGAACTGACACTTGCATGTACAGTCACCTGGGATGTGTCCAAGGGTGGTGTTGCTATGCTGGAAGGGTTAAAATGGGACAGAGTAAGAAGTGGTTGCAATTGCAGTGTAATCTGCTCAGGACACATGTAGAACTAGTAAAGGCTTTATTGCCCTGATAATCTCTTAGTCCCTTGCCACAAAGTCATTAGTCCCAAAGAGGAGTCTAATTATAGTGGATTGAGTATCAGTGTCAATTCCACTACAGGAGGAGTAAACACAAAATGTTATCGATACTTCTTGCTCCTCCAGGGTGATGTCCATTTCTTTACCATCCTTTTATCAAAAATTTACAGAAAGTATCTTTTGTTGATGCAATGTGTGGGTCTATTCAGAAATGCATTGGTTCTGTGGGGGGTAAAAAATATGTCAGAGAGTTGCATTGACACTTTCCAGCTTGAAATTTCAACATTCAAATTAACAAGACAATGTCACACAATCCAATCACCTGTTTGGAATATTTCTGGTGATTGTGTCTGTCAGTGCCATTGTGTAGAGTTCATCAAGTAACTTCTGATGCCACAACAACAGTTAAGCAATGCTCCAAGAACTCCAAAGGGAATAGGAAAAGAATCTACAGCCCTCTGCAAATGTAAAAAATTAGTTTATTTGCACTTCTGTTTGCAGCTCTACCCTATCTTGTTCTTCAAGAATAAAATACTTGTAATATAAAGCCATGACAAAAAAAACCAGGTGAGATCAGGTACATATTCTAACATGTCCCACAAGTTGCAATGAAGTCCAACCATGAATGCCAATGGCCCTTCCTTCTAACTTCAATTGTGTTATAAGTTGACTTGATACCACATTGTCATGGAGGACATGTGAACTTACTGTTTGCTGGCATGTTGGGCTTAGTGGTGGTGGAGAAGTGGTGCAGACATTGGTCATAGAGTGGTTGTGTAGCTTGGTTCTTTAGGTTTCTGTAGTTGACACTATGTCCAGGTGGGGCACAGGATGGCATGAGTCCCTGTATTGTGTTCTCATACATCCATGTCTAGTTCTACTGCTCCTGAGCACATGGAAGTGATGCTCCTGGTGTCACACATATCTGCTGTATAATAATTATATGTACTAATGATAGTGTTAGGACTTGTGTAAGTGTTGTGAACAAGTTTCATGATGGCGATTTGTACATGACGTATGTGGTGGTTGATGTGAACAAGGCAACACTACATTTGCGTGTGTGCATTCCAAGTTCCTGTGGGCAAAAAGACTTGGGACTGTTATGTGCAGGGTGAGAGAAAATGGCAACATGAGTGTTAGGCATCAGCCTTTGGTCTTTGGGAGTTGGGAAACAGGTTGAAGTTTGAACAAAAAAGAAGAATAGGAGAAACAAAACCTACTTGGACAGTCTGGTAGCTAAGAATCAAGAGTCTGTCAAGGGTATCAGCAGAGAGGACTCAATAGTTTTCCAAACATATTTCAAGCAGATATATTGGCTGGTAGCGACGAGTCAACGATGATCATTCAGAAACCAGAAGATGCAAACATGGCATACCGAGTTTGAGGTCCGTGAAGCATTGGAGAAACGCTGATGAGTGGTAGGAGCGGATCGATTTGATCATTTGAGGAACTGAAGGGGAATTGGGACAGGAGAAGGAAGTTGGTGGCAAAAAGAAGCGAGCAAACGAGCAACTTGAACGTACCAGTGGGGGAGATTGCATCAGAACGAGCGACGGATGCGGGATCCTCTTGGGTGGTCGATGCGACAAGTGACATGTCTGCTACACTCACGACTCGCGGCGACAACAAGGAGGGATAGTGAGGACGCGACGCTGACTGCGATCGCTCACGCGATACTCCAGCCGTCGTCCAAAGCCGTCCGGCAGGGTGTTTTTGGTGAGTGAAAGAGGCCGCAGCCAATCCTCCCACCTGCAACGTTAAACTGCAGCGCCCATGGCAGCGGTGGCCGCCGGAGCGAAGGAGTGTGGGCACGCGCACTGCCACCTCGTTGGACTGGACCTGTGCTGCTCATGCATCGGTGCGTTTATCGCCACACTCTGCAAGAGCTGTCCGCGAGCTCAGTCTCCTCCAACCACCAGATCGCCGCCCAGAGCGACAGAATTATCCGCAGTACGTTGACGGAAAGGGATTCCTGGACATCGCCTCGCGCTTTCTCTACTACTGCCCAGGTTGCAAGCACGTCCATGACCCCGACGGTTCGCGTGCACAGGACGAGGGCGATGGGGACAGGCCATCGGTGGCCCGCATACAGTGGCAAGAGTTTTGGCGACAGCAGATGGCGCAGGTGCCCGAAGGTGCCGAGTGGCGGTCGCCCTTGACGGACATGTTTCGCCAGAATTGGCCAGCAGGGTGGGGCGGGACCACCACGACTGCCGCTGTCGCCCCCACGACTGAGCAGCGCCAGGTGGAGCGTGAAGCGTCGGACCGGCGGGAAGTGGCTGGTGGAACGCAGCCTGACGGTGAAACGGTCCCGCATGGGCACCTCGCGGACGCTTACGACCCCTGGGAACCTCGCTCCACGGCCACTAACGCCGACTACACACCGCAAGAACCCGCCATCACTGACGCCGACGCCGAGGAGGACTCTGTACCCTTCTACTGCCCGCACTCCCCCTACCCCGTCGACTGCCGTATCTGCACCGACCCCGACACCCTCCCGCCCTTCTTCGACTCTCTCGTGCGGTCGTTTGTCGCGCGCGGGTTCCGGGAACAGCACGCCCGCGAGCTCACCAAAGTTTTGCGCGTGCTCAGGAGGTGGGACGAGATGGAGCGTGCGCGGGTCGAGGCCGAGCATGAGGCGCGGCGGGATCGCAGAAAGAGGAGGAGGCGAAGGGACCAGGGTGGCGGTGTGTTGCCTGAGCGGACGGACATATATGGTACGGGAACAAGAGATGATGACGATGACGTACCAACGGTCCAGGCGCTGGACTTTCGTGCCGAATGGGTCGTGCAGGCCATTATTGAGCAGACGCGCCGCACGCGGAGCTCGGCGTGGTCAGGCGCGGAGTTGCGGCATCTTGCCGAAGCCGAGCTGGACATTTCGATGGCGGCGGGAGCGGGAGCAGGATCAAGTGGTGTGGTTGGGGCGGTAGAGGCGGATGCGGACGTACCAGATGGCCTCGTGGACACTGCCGCACCTTCACCCATTGGTCTACCATCCACCGCCCTCCCCAACCCCGACCGCAACCCCGACCCAGAAGCGGACCTATGCAAAATCTGCCTCGCCCACCCCACGAACTGCGTGCTCGTTCCCTGCGGGCACTACGCGTTGTGTATCGCCTGCGCGCGCAGGATGAAGGTCGAGGACGGCGCGTGTCCTGTGTGCAGGCAGGGCGTGGCTATGGTCGTGCAGACGTTCAAGGCGTAGGCGGGTGCGGGGTGAGGATGGGGAGGATGCGGCTGGAGTGCGGTGCGGTGGGTGGAGGATGTGGTGAACGTTGTGCGGTCGGGATTCATTTTTCGCTCTATATTATAGAAAATAAAACCAACGTAAAAAATGGCAATCGTTTACTTGGGACAAAACTCAAGACCCGAAGGGCGAGCGCTGAAGAGAGCCGCATTAGAGGACCAATCTACCATCGACTGTCGCAACACACACTGATGGACGCATATGGAGTAGAAAATTATTTGATGATACAGCAATTAATTAGAATAGAGTCTTCCGTGTCCGCCAGCCAATCGAAGCAACTTTGCGGCCTCGTCATCGTTTTCAACAAAGTCCACTGACAGCGATCATAAATAGAGTACGTGCATCAAGACCAGCCTTGGTACCATACTTTAGTCAACACCAACAAAAACGGAGTGCTAGTAAAAAACGCGCACTCACGTTAATGTCCTCTACGGTTTCGTCAATAATTATGGGATCAACATCGGCATAGTGAAGTTTGACTTTGGCGGCGCAGAGGCGTAAAAGGTAGCTTTATGAGGTATTTGCTATCGTTTGCTATTTGAGCGATTACCTTTTTGAGTTGATCTTTGTCGCTGAGGTACGTTGCTGTTTGTATCCAATGGTTTGTTTGTATCCAAGGGTTTGTGAATGTGGATCTGCACACGGTTGAGCTCACAGCAGTAATGATTTCGTATCAACGTCTGAGATTCTTTGTCTTCCTTTTCGACGGGTTGCGCGTCTCTCATCCTGGAATGGTGCTGAGTTTGATGTTCACCCCGTTTCATTTTCACGATCGCTCGAAAACCAACAGTTTTTTCTTATCATGTGCGATCGCATGCTTAGCAATGCTCTTTGAGGTGTCGCTCGCGAGTGTTTCGGTCTTCATGACGGTTTGAATCCTTTGGAAAGCACGAGAAGGTTTCGATGCGCAGTCACGGAAGCCGACGAGATCTCAGAGATTTCCGCGGATTTCTGATAGAGCACAGTACGTTGATGACCGGAGTCTTGATCGCTTCACACGCGTTTGTGGAAGGGTCATGAGGATCCTTGAAAAGGGAGAGCAGATGCATATCATGCTTGGAGACGTGCCTTGGGAGCACGTTGCAATGCTCGATTGATATATTTCTTAATCGATGCCACCCCGCGACATTTCGCAGCGGAACATATCAGAATGTTGGAGATGACCGACGCCGCATGCCCAGATACAGCAGCGGCGGGTGGCGTGCGCGGACTGAGTGCAGAGAGGGCTTCCCCATTGGCAAGAAAGATGACGTTCTCCTTTTCTTTTGATTGGAAGTACGAGCGCCTTCACAAGCTGAGTGATGATATTGCTGATCGAGGGACGGCAACGCAAGACCAGGGAGCGCGCGGCGTATCGGCGAGGGTGGAAACTGGATGATTCAAATTTGATCCACACCTTCATCAGCACAATTAAAATCGTGTACTTTCGCACGTTTCTTCCCACGTCGCTATGGAGAAATAGCGTCATAAATAAGACCACATTCTCGCGCGTATCGAGTTCCTAACACCGAGTGCGGGAGCAGCCGTGACGAGCTGGAGGCACGCGGAGAGGGCGAGGAGGAGGAGGACGAGAAGACGCATTGGAAAAAGGCAGATGTGGTGTGGTGGATGTGGGTGGATGTGTCTGCCGTGTCACGGGTGTTTCGAGAGGCGGAGTCAATGATGAAAGGTGTCGGTCATTGGCGGGTTTTAAAACCGCTACCTGTACCTGGGGGGTGCCGAGTTGTTCGCCCCCAGGTAATTTATTTTTCGCACACCCACAGGTATAACGTCGTGTCCAGGGAATGAGGGACGGACTCGGAGAAGGAGACCGGATCCGGCCCGCACACGACGGAATGAGGTGTGGGTTGCTTTCCATGTTTATGTGGAAGTCGGACGACAAACAACACACGTCATGCGAAGATTTTCGGCACCACCACCGCGGATATTCTGGGTCGGTCTCGATGGAGTCAGGCCTGGCCAGCAACCCACCCAACATTCTGTGTCGCCCTGCTAAATTCATCACCTGACACCTTAATGCGACCCAAACTGCAGCAGCGGCATAATAAGGCGGCCGATCTTCAGGTGTGAGGAGAGACGCACTTTGGGTTTCGGAAGACGGACCGAACTCTTCAGGGAACAAAGGTATGTTTCTTTGTTTATCGGATGTCGTCTGTTGTCTCCATCAACACTTGAGGCTTTTTTTTGTCTCTCTCTGTCTTCATGGTTGGATTTCCTTGCGTTCTCTAAATCATTTCCATAAGTTGGTTGGTGAGGTTACAAAGAGTCGGTGTTGCTTTGTTTCTCCATCAGGGCATGTTGCTATAGCATCAAATCGAAGCAAACGGATGGGGCGTTATTTCCATGTGTGGAATGAGTCTCGAAACTTGAATCGCGGCTTTCGACTGTAATGTGGACCGCTGCGGACGCTGTGGTCTTCGGCTGAATTTGCGGCACCGGCCTTTTCTCTTTGGTGGACCCACAGCGAATCCCCACGCGATGGCGCAGAACAAGCCAAAGAAGTCGCGCCCGCTCGCTACGCCACGTCAGCCATCTGCATCCGCGAAAAAAAGCCAGGAGACGCCCCCCGCGGCACCAATCCAGGACGATGCAGTGGCCGCGCAGGACACGGACATATCTCCAGAAGAAGCAGCAGCAGAGTCATTTTACGACTCGCCAGCGTTCGCAAAGATCCGCACGCAGGCTGGCGGAACTGGGGCAGGCGAGAGCCAGAGACGAGCAGGGCTGCTGGTGGCTATCGACCAGGTGCGTGCTGCTTTGCTCGCTTACACTTCTGGCACTCCACTGACGTTAACGTTGCCGCTAACTGACGCTACACGCGTACGTGTGAAACGTCCACAGACGATTGCAGAACAGAATGAAGTGCCCTCGGCAACGGCGTACTTTGGGTCGCTTGTGGGTGTCTCACGGGGGCGGGGGGGGAGCGAGACGGAACGAACGAGGCGAATTAGAGTGAAGGGGAGTCGAGCCCAGCGAGCCCAGCGAGTTGTCAGCCGGAGGCGACGGATGCGAGTGCCCTGCGAAGCGGAATAATGTCGCGGAGCGAGGATCGATTGACAGAGGTGTCCACCAGAAGCGACTGTCCCACGCGGAGCGGAATGCATTCACGGCGGAGCGAGTATTGGACAGAGGCTGTCCGCCGGAGCCGGAAGATCGAATACACTCTCGCGGAGCGTACGTCGAGAGGCGAATGCCCGAGCCGAATGATCCACGCGAACCGGGACTGATACAGCGCAGAGCGCATGTTCTCGATGGGACGCGAGTGATCCTGCGGAGCGGTATATACTCTCGCGAGAGCGAGAGCGTACATCGCGATTGATTTGGGGTGAAGTCGACGAAGAAACTGCGCCGTGGTCTAAACTCGCCCACCGCACCGCTCACCGACGTTCCGTCTCGTTTCGCCAGATGACCGTCCTCGACACGCAACAACACTCTGACGACGACGACCTCCTGGCCGCCGTCGCGTACCTCTTGTCAGTCACATTCCTGCAGTGAGTACTCGCGTTTTCTCGTTTCTCCTTTGCCAACTCCAGCGCCCGAGACTAAACGCACCACATTATGTTTCCCTTCGCATTTCACATTTCCTCCTTCTCGAAATAATGAAAAATCAAGCGTGCCAACATCCGTCCTCCGCCTCAAATTCCCGCAAGTCGCAAAACTCCTCGCTGAGACGCTCGAGACGCATTTGGATAATGGGCCGTTTGTTCGTGGCGTATGTACTGGGTTGGGGGGGAGGGGGTTGTGAGGTCTGGAGTGGGAAGTACGCAAGACCGAGCAGTCGGAGCGCCGTGGCCCAAACGCGATAGCGATGACTGAGGCGTCCGCCGGAGGCGACCTCACCGTGGAGCGGAATATACTCGCGGAAGAGCGAGACGTCCGCCGTAGGCGAATGATCCGCGGAGCATGTTATCGAGGCCTAAGCGCGTGATTGGTTTTCTTAGGGAGGGGACAAACTACATTATGTGCCGGCAGTGCTGGACTGACATGCTAGGAGAGGGGAGGGTAAACCCCATCATGTGCCGTGTTGGACTCCCACATCACTTTCCATGCCCACCCACACCCACATCCCACACACAGATCCTCCCCTGCCTCGCCCGCCTCCTGACCTCGCTCTCGCAACAAACATGGCAGCACCACCCGACCCCAAAGCGCCTCCTTACCGTCATTCTCCACCTCACGCTCGACGCTCGGCCCAAGGTGCGCCGCAAGGCCGTCGAGAGCGTCGTGGAGGTTGTAAGAACTCCCCCGAAACCCGCCCGCGTGCATCCCGTGGCTGTGGGCGTTGTTGTTGAGTGGGCTACAGTGGTGCTTGAAAGCGGTGCGTGTTCAAGGTTTTTGGTTTTGTTCCTCGTTTCCATCTGTAGCCAAGTCTGACGCTCGCCCTTTGTCCTTGCCCCTGCCCCAGCGTCAACCACGCCGCCCAAGCACCACTCTAAATCGCACGACGACATGGACGACCATTCCGACGCGCACTCTTCAAGCCACATCCACTGCCTCACGTTGCTCCGCTCCACCCTTCCCGTCCTCCTGCCATCGCGTCACCGCCGCTCGGTCCTGCCCGACGACACCTCCCGCGACAAGCTCACCTCCCTCGTCCGATCCCTCCTCACCCTCCCCGCCCGCACGCCCACGCGCGACCCTATCCTCACCGCAGCTGTGTTCCGCGTCCTCAACGCTATTCTGTGCCCTCCCACTCCCACTTTCACTACCGAATCCACGGACACCGACAGCTTTCCCACTCCCTCCGACATCGCCCTGCTGGACGAATCCGTCCGCGCCGTGCTCGAGATGCGTCCTCCCGCGGCCGACATGGTCCTGATCGGCCAGTGGATGGACCTCGTTGCCGGCAGCGTGGTGCGACTGAAGCAGTCCATCGCCCTGGCGCGCAAGGCCCTCGCGGACGAGCGCGCGGCCATGGGGATCGCCGACGCCGACGCCGAGCCCGACCCCGTGCTCCGCCACGGCGAGGACAGGTACCCCAAGATCTTCACGCAAGGCGTCACGGCCCTCGTGCGGGACGTGCTTGGCGAGGCCGATATCCGGGAGGAGACCATCGCGGCCGCGGCCGCGGCGGCCGCGGCTGTTGTGCGCGGGGGCGTGACGGACGCGATGGTTGATGGGTTGAGTGCGGGGCGGGGGAAGGCGCTAATGGAAGTGGGAAAGTTGGTGGAGACGGCCATGGGGACCCGGTTTCGGACGGCGTGGGGTGGAGTGTTGGATGTTGTCGGCGCGGTCTTTGAAGTGAGTGTACTTGCGTCGATTTACGACCGTACCGCTCGGCCCATGGAGGTACCAACTGGTGTCGTTTTTTAGCGTCTGGGCACTGCATCAGTACCCATGCTTTCGCCCACGTTCCTCCTCGTCGTGTCCATTCGAGATTCATCCACCTACTCCTCCTTCCCGCACAAAGCCGCCCTGGAGCGTGCCCTCGAAAGCGCCATCCGGGCTATTGGCGTCGAGCGCGCCTTGCAGCTCGCGCCGCTCAACATCGAACGTGAAGACCCCACCCAGCCTCCTCGACCTTACCTCCTGCACACCTTTGCCAAGGCCCTGTCCGTGTGCCACCCGCTAAAGGTGGACGCTGCCGACAAAGCGCAGACGCAGTCGGCGTTCAAGTTCGGACCGGACACGTTGGGTTTTTTCACGCGCTCCATGATCCCGCTTGCCAAGAAGCTGTACGAGAAGTCGGCGTCGTTCTGGTTGAAGTACCGAGAACGACAGGGCGAAGCTGCGGAGCTTGTTGACAACTCGGATGACGCGCCCAGGAAGCGGAGGGGAATTGCAGAGGGCCAAGTCGAAGCGAAACTCTACGAAACGCTGGGCACCCAGATTTGGGCCGTCCTTCCTGGCATGACCGCGACGATGCCGGCCGACGTTGCGGGAGGAGGCCTTGCAGGGCTTGCGCCGCATCTCGGCAAACTGCTGCAAAATCCCATCGAAGAGATGTACCCGGGGTTGGCAGCGACTCCGGATCTTCGGGGATTCGTTTGCGCGGCGTTGGCCAACATCGTTGATGGAAACCTCGCCATGGTCAAAGTGGCGGATTCGGGATCATCGCTTGTGTCGCAACAAGTTGCCGCGCAGGCAAACGCGAACCTCGACGAAGTGCGCCGGTTGGCGAACCGGTTTTTGAGCACCCTGTGCAACAACTTTATGAGCTCCGTCACCACCGCAGAAGAATCTCTGGATGCGGCAGGAAAGAAGAAGGGTGCTGCGGGGACTGCGGACGAACGCGCTGAGCGAGAGAAACGGTACTACGAGAGGGTGATTCGGAGCTTCTTGAATATTGCTGAAGAAAAGGTGGGTGTTGCACTGCGATGCTGTGAAGGAGCTATGAACTAAAGAACGAACCATCTTCATTCTAGGACACGGCAAACTACTTCGCAACTCTGGTTAAAAATCTTCAAGAACATAACGTGAAGGTTTCTCAATCCCCCGCGGGAAGCACCTCCACATCTCAGGCTCACGCTATGATGGACCTGGCGGAAATTGTCGTCTCGTACCATCCCGGACTGAAGAGTGGTGTATCCTCTCTTGTGACTGGCTCGAGTCTCATGGATTATTACACCCTGCTTCTGCATCAGATCGCGGATCCCGACCCTGCGATGCAGAAGAAGTCATACCGGGCGCTAATATCTCTTATTGAGATGTCCCCCGCGGGCGATAATGGTGGTTTATCAGGACAGTGGTCTTCCATTGCTGACGTTGGTACTTTCCTGGACCAACTCGTCTCAGTTGAGGCCTCTCAAGCGTGTTCTGCTACAGCTCGGAAGCCGCGGCTACAACTCCTTGCAACGGCTGTAGGTACGCTCGTGCCCGTTAACGCACCGGAGGGAAGGTCAATTCTTCTCCGGTTTGTGCCCATGGCTTTGTCAGAGGCGATGCTTGGGACAAAGGAACCAAGCGAAAGAGCTCGACATGCCGCTTACGACTGCCTTGTGGAAATGGGACGCAAGATGCTGGAGGGTGGCCGGTATGCTGTGTCGAACGGTAGCGCTAGCAACGGCTCTATTCTTGCAAAGCTCCAAGAGCAATCTGCGGAGATGACTGACGATGAAATGGATACCAGCGGTCTGGCGACGTACAAAGGCGAAGTCAGCCTCACAGAATATTTCATCATGGCGGTTGCCGGTCTTGCTGGTGCCACCCCACATATGCAGTCTGCTGCAATCGCAAGTATTGCGAGACTCCTCTTCGAATTCCGACGTATGTACGAGCAGACGTCTTTTTGAAGTTGATAATTGTTAAACCTTTCCCGTGAACGTCCAGAGGACCTCCCGCCTGCTCTCGTGAAGGATATTATCCCCACCATTCTTCACTTTGCATCATCTAAGAGTTCAGAGGTAGCGAAGGCTTCCCTCGGGCTCATCAAAGTCGCCACCACTGCTCTTCCTCAAGAACAACTTGAGGATCACCTGGAGCAAATTGTAAGCTCACATCACATTGAAATTATGTTCCCTTCCCACCTCCTCCATTGTCTGTTTCGTGCTTTAGATACTTGCCCTCCTGAACCACTCTCGCGAACGCTCTTCTCGTCTTCGGTCGAGAGCACGACACGCACTGGAGCGTCTCTGTCGCCGATTTTCTTTCGAAGCTGTAGAGGGGTTTGTACCCGAGGCTGATAAGAAGCTTATGCAGAACATCAGGAAAAAGAAAGAGCGGTCAAAGAAGATCCGCTCATCGAAAGGCGAGAAGGGGAGCTTCGAAGAAACGATGTATGGAAGCGAAAGCGAAAGCGGGGGAGAGGAAGCATATTTGCCGGAACGGTTTAGGAACGTCTCCCTTAATGTGGGTACGGATGTCTTTCAAAGATAACCGCAAAATTGACCATCTCCCCCACACACCCCGAACTGATGATTTCTAGGACAAGCCTAACCCTGCAGAATCTGGAAATGTCTGGATACGTGAAGATGCTGCATCCGGTTCGTCTTCTGATGAGGATGCACCTCGGGCAATCGATCTTCTCGACCCGAGGGCAGTTTCTCGAGCAGTGACCAATCGCAACCCATCAAAGCGAGCCAAGATGTCGAAACAAGACGGTAACGAAGATGAAGATTTTGAAGTTGACGAAGAAGGGAAACTTCTGATCAATGATGCAGAAGCATCAGAGGGTGAGGAAGGTGGAGAGGGTATGTACGTGGATGCCATTGAAGGCGAGGGTGCTATTCGGCGGACACAAAACGGCAAGATCAAATTTGCTACCGGACAAAAGCGCGGTAGAGATGAGGATCTGGATGATGCGGCGTGGGAGGATGAAGAGGGGGAAAGCAAGAGGAAGTTCCAGAACGACAGAGTTGGAAAGCGACCGAAATTCGAAGCCCCCGGAAAAGAGTTCCGAGCAAAGGTAAGCCGATTGTACCAAGATTTTCTCTTCAGTGTTGTTCATTGACGACGTGCTGTTTACAGCGCGCTGGAGGTGATATAAAGCGAGAGGGCAAACCAGACCCATATGCGTACATTCCATTGGACTCGAAGATTGTCGGCAAGAGGTTCGTCGCAATTAAGCACCCGTTTTGGTTTCCCCAACGTTAACCTGCCCCTGGATTTAGGGGCAAGGGTGCGAAGTCAGCTGGACAATTCAAGAGCATTATTCGAGCTGCCCAAACGGGCTCCAAAAAAGCGTCGCAGGTGGCGCGGATGAAAATGAAATCAGTCAATAGAACGAGACGTTAGTTTACGTAATTTTTGTAAAAGTTTCGGATTTGGATTTTGTGAATTGTAACAATGTCGTCGCCACCACAAACACCTGATCCCATTTATGTTCTCCGCGGCCACAAAACAGACATCTCGTCTATACACTTCGTTGATGGGAAAGAAAAACTGCTCGTGAGCGGGTGGGTGAGTCAGGATGGCGTGGGATGTGTGCTGGAAGGTTACAGCGTACCATAATGCCAAGTGATTGAGCTCATTAAGTGTGATGGAGGACGGAAAATGCGATCTTTGCTGCGGCGTTGTCATCTTGGAAGGATCGGCCATTTGAATCGGTCTACAATCTCAATGCAACCTGTGTCCGTTTACAACTCTCAGAGACTTATCGGGCGTTGCCATCCTTTGGGACCTTCGGAGCTATCGAGCTATCAAAAAATGGAAGGCACATAACGGATCCGTCCTGGCAATAGAGAGCATTCGCAGTGGTACTGGCTCTTCGTTGAGAACGTCCCAAGTTCCACAAGCACAAGGGAATGAAGAACATGAAATACGCGGAGACCATAAAAGCATGGACTCGTCGGGTGACCAAACTACTGTGATCGACCACGGTTGTGCTGGGCAAAAGCTCGTTACACAGGGAAGAGACTCCGTGCTTCGAGTGTGGGACATTGGAGAGATTATTTCATATGGACGAAAAAACGACGACAAAAAGCAAGGCGGAAGCACTGATGGCGATTCGAGTGACGATGAGGCCGGTTGGGATCGAACGGAACCTTTGGATGTTGTTTGTGAGAAAGAATATCCAGCAAATGGCGTAAGCTTCTGCAAAATGAGTCTTCTGAAAATGGAATTAAGCTACCTCCGAGGCAAGTGATCGACATCCATTGAATGAAGAATCGTTGTTGTTGGATTATAGATAACTTTTTTTACATATCAGAACCAACGCACCTGGTAGCGCTTCCCTCACTTTCTGATGGCGAGGGCTGTGATGTCGTTCATGTCGAATCCGGTCGAGTACTCGCCGGCAGAATCGGGCAACGAACACGGAGTGGACAGTCTGTTGAGGAGGCTGCTGCTGAAAGAGATGGTGCGTGGCGTCACACGATACTTGCTTGAAGAGTCTGCTTTAAAATTCATCATCTGGCGACCAAAATGTTTTGATTCAAACAAAGGAATGTTGATGTGCCTTTGCCTCACACCTTCGTTGATCCGGGAATCCTCTTCAACTGAAAAGATTTCGGGAAGCATGTCTTCTGCCCTCATGCTTTGCTCTGGGTACGAATCTGGAACCGTTGTCGTTCGACGTGTGGGACTGTCGAATGTTGGAGATGCCACATCAATAGAAACTGCACAGGGATCGGTGGAGACAATCTGGCGTAAAAAATTCTTTGCAGAGCCAGGTACCTTCAGTTTTTGCACACTGTTGTGTCGAAACAAAGCATTCTGCTCACTTTCTGCTCGTTGAGTATTGACCCTTGATGTCAGTCCTACATTACGCGCCGGACTTTGTGCCGCAGCAGCTCCTGAAGACATGGTGTGGTCTTGGTCACTCGACACTGACGAGCAGTCTCTGATGGGTGTATGTGATTCTTGCTGCATAAGTGGCGTCTTTTTTTGAACACGAACTTTACAGGGTCCGCTCCACATGCAATCCATTTCTCTCCACAACAAAAAGCCTACCACGTCAACTCTAACCAGCAATATTCGCTCAGGCGTCTCTGATCTGAAAGTTCGTGCGGATCATAGGGTTGCAGCGTTAGCGTGTTGGGATGGGAAGGTGAGGGTGGTGGGACTGGCACCAGCGAAGAATAAGGAGCCACTCTCCGAGGGCCATATCCGTATGAAAACTCTTGCCGTTTTGAGGTATCACAAGGAAGGGGCAACTGCCATAGCGTTTAACGAGAAGGCAGGACAACGAACTTGGGGAAGCTCTGTGAACAATTTGATGATCAGCGGTGGCAAAGACGGCAGATTAGCAGTTTGGAGACTATTTTAATATGCAGTAGTGACTCGACAGTGCAAAGAGAATATGGCATCCATGGCAGTGCTTTAAGATACGTAGAGAATTCGATCAAATACAACTACCACTGATTTGTCGATCGTCTTCTCATCGTTCCACCAAACGCTGGGTGTCACCTTCCTTCAATTCAACCACGGTTCCATCATTGACAAGGGGCGCTATGCCGTCTGATGTGCCCGATACTCCAGATGGAGCAGCTGCAGTCTCCTCGTCCGTATCATGCACAAAAATTGCAGGAGTGTCCTCGGAAGAAGACACTAATTCCGTTCCGTCTGCGCCTCCGGAGGGTTTGAGTTTGTCAGCGTAGACATTGAATGGAAAATGCCCGTTTCCATTAGTCACGGGAGATGCTCCATTAGACTTGTGTGAGCGGGTCTTTGTGACCGCCATCTGGCGGAGCATTGCTGCATTGTCGTGGCCGGTCTCATCAACGAGGCTTGAAAATGTCCCTCCAGGAATCTCCAATAAATCGCTTGGGGATCCGATTTCCGTGATCCGACCAGAATCCATCACGAGAACACGGTCGTAGTCTGCGTTGCGGTTACAGATATTAATGTGTTTATCTTCACCCAAAACCGCTAATTATCATCTTACCTATAATTGTATTCAGACGATGAGCAATCGTGATGACGGTGCGACCTTTGAAACGCTCGTCCTCTCGAATCGTTTTCTGAATAAGTTCGTCTGTTTCAATATCCACAGACGCAGTAGCTTCATCCAGAACAACAATGTTTGAGTCACGCAGCATGGCTCTCGCCAGACAGAGCAGCTGCCGTTGGCCGACACTGTGAACACTTCATTTAGTGTCATGGTTGAGGAAATAGCTCTTGCGACGACCTACCTCAGATTCTCCCCATTCTCTGCAACCCGCATATCCAACTTTCGGGAACTGCGAGTCACAATCTTTTTGATATGAGATCTTTCGAGAACATCCCAGAGTTCCGCGTCCTTGTGTTCATCGAAGGGATCCAAGTTTGACCTAATCGTGCCAGAGAACACAACCGGGTCTTGGGCAATGATGGAGAGTCGGCTGCGAAGATCGTGGAGACCAATCTTGCCGATGTCGATGTTGTCAATGAACACAGCACCGCCGCTGGGTTCCACCAAACGGAAAATCGAAACGAGAAGCGAAGATTTGCCTGCTCCAGTCCTAACGTTATGCAGTGATTGGATGAGACAATATAGCCTTCAAACAACTGCGTTTCTTAAAACGTACCGTCCAACAATGCCAATCTTCTCGCCAGGTTTTATCGTTAAGTTGACATCCGACAGAACGGGAGGCAGGTCCGGCCTTGGAACAAGTCATGTACAAAACTTACAGCTCGTCCGGCAGAGTAAGGAATCGCATCCTCACCTATACCGCATTTCCAAGTTCTTGAGCTCTATCTGGCCTTTGTCAGGCCAGCCCTTCGGAGGGCGATTGTCTGGAATGATGTCGTCAGCCTCAGACTCCAGTCCCTTTCCGTACTCCATTAACTGGAAATGGGAAATGGGAATCAATCGGAAAATTTGGGTCGTTGTATCAAAGCGAACGTTAATTGGTGCGCCAAAAATGTAAAGCAATGTGGAGTGAACTGACCCGCGAGATCCCAATGAACTCCATTTCCAATCCCGAAGACGATTCGACAGAGAAATTGAGCACACTGGTGATCTACGGAAAAGGAACGTAAGTAAAAGAATATCTTTAACATTGGCCGCAAAACGAACCGAAAGAATGTATGTAGCGGCCAAAGCCATCAAACCCGGGTTTGTTCCAGTACGCTGCAAAACCGCAAAGCAGCACACCGACAGGACGAGGAAAGAAGCGATGGTTTCCAAACGATACGACAGCCATCGTGCAACAGTAAGAAGAGAGAAGAACAGTTGCGTGTGATTGTTCACGTGTTTCTCGTTACTTCTGCTCAGACGCGCTTGTGCACCATACGCTAAGATTCATCAAAAGAATATTAAGAAGCACATTCTTTGCTGATTGAGTGCGATCAACTCACCACGAATGGTCGGAAGACCTGACAGTGTTTCCGAGAAATGCGCAAACAGGGGGCTCCGCGCCAGGGCTTCTAGCCTAACAATCTCACGTCTCGTCGATCTGTAGTACACAGCGACAAAGTAATATGCTGCCATCAGGGGTACCACTGAAAAAAAAAATGGGTCATCTCTTGAGAATCTGCAACGCATCTGCTTTCGGAACACTTACGTGGCGCCAAGAAAATGGGCTGCAGGACTGCAATGATAATGAGTGTAGAGAACAACATGGTGACCCTGTCATCATGATTCTGTTAGAGAACGATGGACTACGATTCAAGGTCTCCAACACAAACATGTAAACAAACACAGTGGCCACGTCAGGGACATTGTTATCCATTGCTTCGGTGTCCTTTGAAAAGCGGTTAAGAATTCTAGGCCGCGGACCAACATTTCACTTCACGGACAATCATCGGAAACTTCGTAAAAGTGCAAAACATACCGTCCCTATCATCAAAAGAGAGCAAAGAAAGGAAATAACAAAGAGATTTGAGCAGGTTCACGCAACAGAATTTCTAAGGATCGACCCACCATTGGTGTGGAATCAAAGAACGACACCGGACTACGCAAAATAGCAGTAATTGCCTGCTCATGCAAACTCTTCGCACCCTCATAGCCTCTGACACTCCCAGCAACGCTGACCACCATCATAAACAAGATCTGAGCGGTACCCCAGCACAGGTATCCCACGAGATAAAGGGTCGGCGTGAGCCCAAAACTCTGGTATTCCAAGAAGTAACAATGATAAACGGAGGTAACGTAGAGGATCAAATATGAATCACTCACGTCTGTACAATACGACGCGAGCCACCAGTCCGTCCCCAGCCTGAAACCTTGCACAAAAACAAGACCTAATCCCAAAGCCCAGACAATTGGCCCTCCAGCGAGATCTGAGGAATGATGTGAACAACAAACCCAGCTGCAACTGTTGCTTTGAGAGACTTACCTATGTATTCCTTGTAAACTGACCAGGGAACCGCTCCAGCGGCCTTCTCTTCTGCCACAATCAGATTCTTAAAGGTCTCGACGTCATCGGATTGATTGTTACCAAGAGACTCGTCGGAGCTGAGCTTCGGGAGATCAAACGACGTCTCCGAAACCTGCTTCATCTTGTTTTCACTCTTCTTGATGCGCTGTTTCTCTGGTGGCGCAAGACCAGTGTTTGTGGTGTTGGTCCCACCTCCATAGACCTCCATCAAAGACTTCAGGTATCCTGTTCCCGCCGACGTGTTACAGAGATCGTGGTAGGTGCCCTGTTCAATGATGGAACCATCCTTCATGCATCTAATAGGGAATCGTCAGACACTTGGATCTGGGGGGTCTCAGACAATACACACATCACCCAATCCGAACGAGAAAGCACGTGCAGTTGATGGGTTGCCAAAATAACCGTTCGCCCTTTCTTTTTCATATCTCCGAGGAAGCATTCCTCAAAAATGTGTCGGGAGACATGGGCGTCCACTGCGGACTACAGAAGATCGAGCTTGGTGAGATATTGTTGGGTGAATCAAAGAAACCCTGAACGCACCAAAGGATCGTCCGCAATCACAATCGGGGCATCAGAATATACCGCGCGCGCCAAGTTCTGTATCCAGAACTTGTTCGACAAAAAGTAGTTCGAGAGAAACGGATGGCGACTCACAATTCGTTGCTTCTGGCCACCACTTAAATTGATGCCACGTTCTCCGATTTCGGTTCGGTCGCCAGCTAGTGAGAGGATGTGATGAACTTCATCTTAAGGACATGTGAGACCTCCGTGGATATCTCACCGGTCAGAATCTCGAGGTCCCGTGTCAAAGCACAGTTGTAGATCACATCGTTATAACGCGGTTCGTCCAAATCCTTTCCAAATAGAATATTGTTCCGCAGAGAGTCGTTAAATATCCAAGCGGTCTGGAGTGGAGGGTAACACTGGTTCGATAACGCGTAACATCCCAATAACGAAATCCACCCACCTGTGGCACATAAGCTACCGCGCCATTGACTTCAACAATCCCGTTCACCTTCCTCATTTCACCAAGAAGTGCGTTGAGTAAGCTCGACTTGCCACTTCCCACAACGCCTACAACGGTAACTAGTGCGCCCCGAGGCACCGTGATGTTGACTTCGCTGAGAACATAGCCTCCACTCCTCTGCAAGGTGCTCAGGTTCGAAATGGTACGTGTGACAACTCGTACTCCGTTCGCAGTGTTGGGAGGGAGAAGCTCAGTGCGAGAATCCTCGGGCGTTCCGCGAATGTTAGTGGAACTGCCAACTCTGCTTTGTGATATACCACGCTTGTTGTTGGCACGAATGTCCGACATCGATTCCCAAACGAAGTCGGCGTCTTCAACCTTGATGGCAGGCGCCTCAGATGGAACTCCGCTGGTTTCGGTATTCACTGGAGACTTTTGCAGCTCCGGAGACAGGAGAAGATCATAGATACGTCGAACTGACACAGAAGCCTCAACAGTAATTGCGACAGCTTGTGCGAGGAAGAGCATGGGGAATCGAATTGTGTTCAAGTAAGCGATGGCGACAAATCCAGTGGTGGAGGTGAGCGTGTTTCCCAAGGCATGGTAGACCCAAAACATTGCAATTGCGGCGAACACTGTTTGGCTCTTGATGGCACGTTGGATGGGTTACGTGATGGTTTGGAAAAAAAATAGAGCGCCACTCAACCTACCATGACGATAGTCCCAAAAATGCCCTTCAGAATCAAGATCTTCCTGACGCTTGCAAGCTCAGTCAGTCGAAGGTTGTTGATTTTGGCCAAGAGTGCCATTTCCCAACCCATGTATTTGATGACCCGAATCCCGGAGAGCGTTTCCTCGATTTGCTTTACGCGCTGGTCTGTTATGTTTTGTGACTTTGTTCGAACATCACCTGCTTGCTAATAAATATGATGGGTCAGAGCAGTGACAATCTTGGATGCGTGACATTCTGGCAAACCTTGATCAACAGTCCAGCAATTGGAAGCAAGGCGACAAGAACTACAAAGCCCACTACTGCTGAGACACCCAAGAGCTGGATGAGGAGCGCTCTTTATCAAAGAACGAAATAGCCCGCGTTGTGGAAATCGAAGGTGCCAATGAAATGCAGAAGACACCCACAGAGCAATTATAATCTGGATTGGTGCCGTCCACAACGTATGAGCGTGAACTGTTCCATCGGTAATGCGATACGTGTCCGAAGAAAGGAGGTTAATGAGTTTTCCAGACACATAGTTCTGAGACCACAATCAAAATTATGAATGAAGCTTCTGTTGACAGGCGGCCACTACCACTCACTTGGCGAGCGGCTTGAGACAGAGTGAGAGATTTCCGGTACACTGTCGTGATGAGTGAGCGGGAAACTTCCATGCCGACAGTTGAGCCAATGATCCAAAACTGGTTCAGGAAAATAGCGTTGAGGAATTGGAGTGCAAAAAGCCCCACTGCAAGTCCATAGCCGTATCCTGCAGTAGGTGGTACCTTCCCCTCGGGGACATTGTAAGAGTTGGAGAGGAAATCGATGAAGTATCGGAGAATGACCGGCGCGCCAAGACCACACGCATCACTGCAAAGTTTGAAGGCTCCCGCGACCATCCATCGTCGACCCCAGCCACGGAGTATCGCCCGAGCTAGAGATGGCTCCTTCGCCTTTTTGCCGGAGGTTCCCGATGCCGCAGCCTCTTCGACTTCCTCACGCCAGCTCTTCTGGAACTTTTCCGAGAGATACTCTGCTTTGATGTTCGGAGGGACTTGAAAGAAATCTTCGACCTCCAGCGTCTTTTTCTTCCAGCCCAGACCGAGAAGTGGCGAAATCCATTCGAAGGTCAATCGCTGAAACAGGTTCGCGTCCTCTGGACGCGTGGTGGACCACACCATGGGCAACTTTCCCTCTGAGACGAGGGGGCGGGCGGGAGGGGGGGTTTAGGTCGCGGGATGGGTGGAGACTCAACGCAGCCGGGGGCGGACTTTGGTGCACTAAACTGATTTAGGCGCTACTCCGTTCCGTTTTCAAGCCACGAACTAATATGCCAATTTAGTGGCGCATTCAAACCGTGAGTTCTCATCCTGCACAATAAGCGCACCCACGGTCCATCTCCGCACGCAAACTGGGCAAAAGCGCGAATCGCACTGGTCCCTTTTCAGTTTTGAGTTTAACTACTACGAATGAGCCGGATCGTGGTAGGTATTTCAAACACGGAAAGCTTAAGGTTACTTACCTTCATGAATAAAGCTCTTTTCGTCATTGTCGGGCAAAAGAGGTTTTCACGCCCACAAAAAAGCCGGACACATTATTGCACAGTGGTCATTTTAGTGTTTTGTCTCTCATCTGAAAGGTCATCTATCGTGGGAATAGTAAGGATCTGTATTGGTTGCACGAGAATCTACTACAAAAGCAGGTTCTGAGTGGGCATCACGGCAACGGATGTCCCGACGTTTAGTCCAGGGATCACACCTAAACGAGCCATCTCACTCGTTCCAACGACCACTTTCACCGCGATGAGACCTTCGCGTGCCGTGCCGCGACTCTGCCAACCTGCGGTCCTTGCTCCAAGAATTCGAGATTACTCCACTACAGCGCCGGTGCCGCATCCCCCACTAACAGCCCCTGTTGGTGGCTCTTCCTATGTTGATCGAATGGACGAGTACCGCATGAAGGCAAGCCGCGGGGTTTTGTTGTGTGGTCGTTCACGCTCAGAACTGAATGCTTTATGTAACGTTGCCCGCAACGCATTACCGAATGACTGACGTGGGAACAGATGCGGGACAAGAAAAAGGCACCTTATCCTGGTACGCTCTTTAATGCGGATGTTGTTTTCGAATCATCGTGGGGGACATCACGGTGAATCATCAAATCACTCTTGGCCGCAGGTGTGAAGGACTCTGTTTTCACGGAGAAGCTGGACATTATCCGCTCGTATCCTACGATTCCGACTTTTCGAATCATGGATCCTGACGGAAAGATTGCAGATGCGAGCAAAGATCCCCAGGTAATTCGGATTCTATTGTGGTCGACCTGCAGATCGAGCTGACGATTTCTCTTGCAACAGCTTTCGAAGGAAGACTGCCTGAAAATTTATGAGAACATGGTGACACTTAATACTATGGACAACATGTGAGCAAGGGCTTGGACATCGACAATGTATCGCATTTTCACCACCTGATCATCATGAATCCAAAAAACAGTCTCTATGATACGCAACGACAAGGTCGAATCTCATTTTATATGACTCGTGAGTTGTGAGATTAAAGTTTCTGTGAGACTCTTGTGGTTCGGGTGTCTTACATTACCTCTGTTATGCTTCAAAAGATTATGGTGAAGAAGGCACCCTCTTCGGCACCGCGCAGGCTTTGACCATGGAGGACGTTATTTTCGGGTACTATCATGTCCTTTTTGCGAATGATACCACCTGAACCGTCGCTTGCCTCCATGGGCCTTCATCTAACAAAGGCAATATCGGGAAGCTGGCGTCCTCCTCCACCGCGGCGTTTCGCTCTCTTCATTCGTGAACCAGTGCACGGCCAATGTTCTTGACGTGAACAAAGGTCGACAAATGCCTGTGCACTACGGCTCCCGCGAAGCCAACTTCCAAACCATCTCGAGCCCCCTCGCCACACAGATTCCGCAGGCCGCGGGTGCGGCGTACGCGCTCAAGAGGGCCGGGAAGGAGGCGGTCGCGGCGTGCTATTTTGGAGAGGGAGCGGCAAGTGAAGGCGACTTCCATGCGGCGTTGAACATCGCGTCCACTGTCGGGGCCCCAGTATTGTTTATCTGGTGAGAGAAGGGGCGCGGTAGTTGGTTAATTGTTTTTCGTCTCTGATACATGTTACGGCGCAAAAGTCGCAACAATGGGTTTGCGATATCAACTCCGGCCGATGAGCAGTATCGGGGCGATGGGATTGGTACGTGGAGAAGTCCCCTGCCACTAACTTCTCGTGACATCCCAAAATAATTTCTGACTGAACAGCCGCAAGGGGCCATGGCTATGGTATACCAGTAATACGAGTTGACGGGAATGACGTGCTGGTGCGTCCTACTGGTGTTGATCAGGGCTTTCAGCAAATCCGTTATATTGACGCAACGCTCCCCCCATCTCTCAAAACAAAAGGCCGTTTACAGTGCGACCAAATCAGCACGTGATCTGGCAATTTCAACAGGTGTTCCAGTTCTTCTGGAAGCGATGACCTATCGCGTGTCACATCACAGTACATCAGACGACTCTTCCGCGTATCGCGAAAAGAAAGAGGTCGAGGCGTGGAAGCGCTATGACTCGCCTATGTCCCGTTTTCGGCAGTACCTCGAGCACAAGGGTTGGTGGAGCGAGGAGGCGGAAAAAGTTGTTCGAGATCGAGTTCGCAAGGAGGTGCTTGAGGCTTTCATCGCAGCGGAGAAGATGAAAAAGCCGCCAATCTCCTACATGTTTGACGACGTGTTTGATACTCTTTCTTCGCGACTGAAGGACCAGAAGAAAGAGGTGGAGGAGATGGTGGGGAAATACCCGGACTTCTATGAAGTGGCGAGGTACGCTAATGAGGAGGATGCTAAGATTGAGAGGAGTTCAGAGGGCTTGCCGTAATTCCACGCGTCTGTCATATGTAATTGATATAATGAATCACGTGAAAGTGGATGGGTGCCTGAGGCAGCGGCTTGAGCTGGTCCAGGTCACCTGGTTCCACCAAATCGCAACCTGTTTTCACAGATGCGTCGAGGAGCAGGGACATCCGCGTCTGGCGTATCGTCGGGATCGCCCATTCGTGCTTCAGTTTCTGGATCCTCTGCGGAGTACACACCATCACGATTTGCATACACAGCTCCTGTACAGGCTATTCGGACCCCGTCAGCAGCTTCGATGGGCCAATCTCCGTCTTCCCGCTCTCGCTCCGCGTCTCCTCGAAAATCCGCGGTGAAATCGACATGGGAGACGTTCGATACAGTCCGCACCTCAGACCCGGCATACGTCCCTGCTGTCGCAGCAGGTTCAGTTGTCTCTTTCTATTTCATCACGACATCGCCGACTCTTCGCTCGCCCTTCGCCTTCCTCGGGGACCTCTTATCGCTCAACCTCTATTTGGAGATTCCTCTGCTGTTCGCTGCGTCCATCGTTTGCGGCTCGCAACTTGCCCGCCCGGGAGTCCGCGCTGTTCTTGCCACACCAGTGGTGCTAACACTGCTTGGTATTGTGACCGCGGCGTGGGGTGCTGCGAAGGGAGTACCTGGAGTTTTCTGGATACTACAGGGTACCCAGCAATGGACGGAAAGAGTGTTTGGATGGGCAGCAAGCGATGCAGCAGTAACCACCGTCATGATTTGGTGGGCAACAATGGGGTGAGTTCCAGTTCTGTAGGGAAACATCGAAGTGCATCTATGGATCCTCGCTGAGCGCTTCATTATCACAATGAAATGCTGTTATCTCCGTGGAGCGAATGCGGATTGTCTTTTAGTGCTTTAAACGGGATCCCGAAGGGGAGAACTTACGCTAACATTTCATCCACATCAAACTTCAGGCTCCTCGTTTCCTTTCTTCTGACCGCTGTCATCAGCTGGGATCTCGGTGGTGCATTGAGGTCCACAATTGCCAAAATATTCGCTTAAGGGAGGGTTGGAGGGGGGAAAGTTGTGTTGTCAATTTCTTTGGGATGCTCCTTGTGCGATTTTTTTCGGATTGTTTCTAGATAGTTGGTCCATGGACATTCTCCTTTGTGTTTCGCTTTTGCAATAAATATGGCAGTTTAATGAGATTTCAGGTTGCAGCATTGTGATTTGACCGTCTTTGGTGAAGATCCGAAACATTCTCCTACGATATAAGGGTCGTTTTCATGTTGAGTTCAACAAGGCGTTTATTCGTGCTTCCAAGAGTGCGCACACGGACTTTGTAGATGTCCTCCTACGATATAAGGGTGACCCTCCTGTTAACTACAGCGCTGCCCTGGCGGAAGCCTTAGCAGATGGAAAAATGGAATTGGTAAAGTTGCTGGTCAACAAAGGTCCCCCTGGTCAATTCGGACAACTTGTTCTTTGCGCGACACGGCGAGGCAAAGCAGAGGTGTTAAGTGTAATTCTGGACCATTTTGCGTCACTATGTGGAGCACGGGAAGGTGGCGGGGGCCTTGTTGTTGCAGCCCAAAAAGGGGATTGGAACATGATCAACCACCTCCTCTTGCGACACAAAAGCGCCCACCAGTACAAAAGCGTTGCCTTGGTGGAAACTTGGAAACTGGGCTATCGCAGCGTTGCAAAACTTCTGCGCTTGCATGGGCTGATGTCCACACAAAGCAGGACACAGCTCTGAGAATGGCGTGCGCTCACGGCAGGCTCAAAGTGGTGCACGTTCTTCTGACCCACGGTGCTGATGCAAGGGTCATGAACGGATCTACCCTCGCTCAAACTGCTCTCAGATCTTCAAAGGGACATTATAGTGTTGTTAATTTGCTTTTAAACTACGGGGCAGATATACACGCCGAAGATGACTTGGCACTCAGGAATGCGTGCTCGAGGCAGCACGTGGAGATAGCCGAGCTACTGCTTGATCGTGGTGCAAACTTGCATGCTCGAGAGGACGAAGTTTTCTGGAACGCTTGTCGATCGGGCTCTGTTGAAGTGGTTAAGTTTCTCTGTGACAAGGGCAAGATGCATGTGGAAGACGAGGCACTTTTGAACGTTGCAGTAAGAAATGGGTACGTTGCGTTGACAAAGGAGGTACTGCGCCGAGGAGCAGACGTGCATGCAGGAGTGACAGTGCACTCGTTTCAGGGGCCGCATGTGGCTATGGAAACTTGGTTCGGCTGCTCCTTTGGGAAGGTGCGAACATTAATGCTCAGGAAAGCAAGGCCCTTCTCGAAGCTGTCACTGAGCGCCGTCCAGAAATGGTGAAACTTTTACTATCACTGGGTGTCAACATCCACGCTCACGATGATGAAGCCCTCATTCAGGCGACCAAGGCTGGAGACGTCACTATGTTGACGCTTCTCCTTGACAGAGGAGCCGACGTTCACTCTAGGAACGACGCGGCGCTTGTGATTGCGACCAAGATGTGATGCTGGAGATGATGCGGGTGCTTTTGGTACGAGGCGCAGACATTCGTGTTCTTGGTTGCTTGTCCATGCTTTCGGCGGTCGAGACTTGGGGATCGGAAGTGGCGGCGCTTTTTGGCTGGCAATCTGGGTTGCACAATGGCTGAATGGTTGCGTACATCTCCTGTGAACATTAGAAAACTCAATCTGTTCACGCTTTCTTTTTACTTCTGAAATATACAATAAAATTTGTTTTACTTTCGTTTTGAGCCGCGTCAACCTCATCATCGTATGTATTCAAAACGCCACGTTTTCTTTTCTCAACCAACAGGCATGGGGAGCAAACCGTGCGCGGAGCCTCCCAGTGATGCAATTCATATATACGTCCCCAGAATACACGCAAATATATGCAACACATCGTATCTATGTAATGTCCAACACAAGCCACTTCCGACAGCAGACATCCCTTTCACAGTGCACCCAAATCCTCCCGCCTGTCTCCTTACAGTCATCGTCCAGAGCTACCGGGGGGAGCTCTTCGGAATGGCGGGCATGGATTTCAGAGCTGTTAGGGCGGTGGCACTGGGGTTGGTGGGACCGTGGGAGAGGGGTGGAGCAGAACAGGTGTGTTAATCATTGAAGGATGCGAGCGGGGCGTGGGTTTGCGAGACGGGATGTGAAGAGGTGTGACCCATACAAAACATGACTTTCCATGCTGAACTCATTCCCCACGACAAGGTTGAATGATGTGTCCATTTGCTCCCACACGGACATGCGGTCCCCTGCATCGCTCTTCGCACATCTTCACTCGCGGAGCGGACCTCACCTGGCCTTCTTCGCCGCCATTTCCTTCTTGTGTTGCATCCGCAAGTACTGAAAGTCTCTATGAAGGGCATACCGTCGCGGTCCCTGAGCAGGTGTTGGTGTTGGGGCAGGTTGAGGTGCGGGCGCGGCTGCAGTGGAGTCTTTGCCGTCGGAAGGAGGAGAGGCCTTGGGAGCGGGGGGTTTCGGGGGAGGCGCGGCTTGTTTGGGAGGTTCGGGAGGTGGTGGGTTCAGCCATTTGCAAAAGTTTCTGAATGGTGCAAGGGAGCATGTGGAGTTTGTCACGATTTGTGGTTTCTCGTCGGGGTAGTTGGATGTGGGGCTCACCGATCCTCCAAGTGACCGGGGCAAACATAGAACCAGTCCTGAAAGGAAGCGAAATGGATGTTGGAGTAGGGTTGAACAAATATGCCATGTGTTCGAATGGGTGGAGAAGCTCGGTCGGGCCAGACTCACCATGTTGTCAGTTCCATGGAGCACAGTGGTTGTAATCTTCCCACAACTGTCCAAGGAAGCTTGAAGTGATCACGACAGGGCAAACGAGAAAAAGCTACTCGAGACAACGCACACAAAGCATCCTCGTTCAGCGGTAGCCGTCCTAGAGGAATTGGTTTGAACCGGTGCAGCTAGAGAGACACTAACGCAAGCTAAGGGAGTCCCAGCAACGCGCACCTCCGCTCGTATTCTGTTGATATGGAGACAGGTGGAATTTTCCCAGCCATCGAACGGAATCGGAATGGGAGCTGTGGACTCACGAGTTTCATGGGCCGCAGTCACATCCTCATTCATCACTCTGCCACTGAGAGACTCAGTCCATGTGTCCACATATGAAACGACGACGAGGGCGGGGTCTTCCGCATCGTGTCTCAGCCTCTCCCACGCCTCACTCAAACCACCGCTCGTCAATGTCCCTTCACCGCCGCCGCACGAGAACGTTCCATTTGGACCGTAGATGGGCATTTTTCTTCCCTACGCTGCTCGCGTTCCTGACATTGTCATCAACTATCGTATCTGGTGAGCTACTGAGCGGGCATCGAGAGACAATGGCCATTCCTTTGGGAATGTCGAATCTTTGGCGTTTCATTAAACTTCCTGCCCACACTTTCATGGCAATCAAAGGGCAGTCATACCTCCCCATCAACTGGTCGCAGGTCTCATCCTCCCCTCAGCCCACCAACTACAACCGAGGTGTGTTCGTTGTTATGTCCGCCTTCTCACTCAAACTCACTCCATGCCAGACTACTCCCCGTGTCCCTGCGATCTTACTTCAAACTTTTGTGATCCACAATGTTGCTGCGATCCGGACTGCACTTCATCCCTTCAGGCTGCAGTGTTTCGGGGGGACTGCCAATCAGCAATTATCTCCGCATCGTCCAACCCGTCGGCGACTGTTCCACTGTGCTCAAACTTCCTTGCGATCGTCAACGCTAATAGAATGGGACTGGAGGCGGGAGTAGCAAGGGCCGCGGATGGGGCGCTATGCGTAGCCATCGACAATAGTGAGTCTTGTGTACTCATTTGTTTTCATCGTAACGGACAGCGGAGAGGTACCATGCCACCTCAACTACACGGACCCCGACCATCGTGGTCTACTGTGAATTCCGTGGATGTTTTTTCACCAAGGAAGGAAGATCGACAATGTTGATGTGCACCCTCAATCCCCACAGACCCCACAGTGGGCTTCTTCTATCAGCCCCCCGCCGGTCTCGCACCCCCCATCACCTCGGACGCCACCTTCGAATCCCTCTTCTCCGCCTTCCCCTACTCCTACTTCCCCGGCGTCCCAGACCCCGGCGATGGCGCCGCGGTGTCCACAACGGATCCCTACAAGGTGAGACGTCGCCGATGGTATTCCCACACATATGTGCCGCCGCGACCTAATTTCATTTTCCCAGTACGGCATCCCCGTCCAAGTCCTCTACGCGGCGCCGGGCGTGCCCCTCACGGGCCCTTTCCCGCTTCCGGCACCCATCGCCGGCGGGGAGTGCGCAGACACAGTCGGGTTAGGTTTGTACCGCTCATACAGCGCGTCTCCTAGCTCAAATCGCACTAACTATGGTGCTGCTTTGGCACCGCCCTCGATTGCTCGCTGGTAGGCTTCCTGGTGTCCACGTCCTCCTCGTGCTACCGCGTGGTAAACCTCACCGCGGCATGCGGAGCCGGAACCGAGCTGGACGCCGCGTACTACCTTAAAAGCGTCGTGCAGGTGAGTGACTGTGTCCATGTCGGGGATCTGAGATCAGCCAATGATACCCGTGCCGTCACTGGACGATCTACCCAGACCGTCTCCTCCACCCCCACAACCATCGCTGTCCAGCCCTCATCGGCACCTCGTGTTCCGTCCATGGTGGGAGCAGTGTGCAACAACGTGGTGGCAAAGGTACGTCACGGATAGGTATTTCAGCTTGCGGCAACGTCTCACTCGCCCATCATGTCGTCCTACCTGCACAGGTTGCATATACGTTTTTGTGGTCTCTCGCGTCTGGTACCCCGTCGGTAGTGTCTGTCTCGGTTGAGTTCGGATACACGAACATTTCGGCGCCTGTTTCTGGGTCCCCATATATCGCCGTGGGCCAGAAGTTTTCTGCGTCGTGGGGTGAGGTACGCGCGAGTCGCTTCGTTTTTATCATTAAAATGATCATGTCAATCGCACCGTCTCGACAGGGTGCCAACACGCCCCTTCCCCTCTCAGGCCACCCAGGTTACATTTTTGGCCGACCTGTGCTGTTTGCCACGTCAACATCAAGTGCCGTGGGGGTATCCTCGGTACTGTTCGATTCTGATCCGACGTCAGGAATCACCATGCCGGCAATGGTGTTCGACAGAACTGCGGGGATTCTGAGGTGCACGAGTGGGTCGCCCGAAGACAGGGCCAGGAGAGTTGTCGTAGGCTTCGGTGAGGACGTGTCGGCCGGGTGAGTGTTGGTCTGTTTGATGCGCATTCTCACGCAAAGCGTGACCGGTCACCCGACATTACAGCTGTACGTTTGACCTCTCGTACACCGACCTTACGTCTTCATGTCCTTCCATTCGCGCTGCTGTGTGGCAAGCTGTCACGGGGTACGCCGACCCAGCTACAATGCCGGACAGAGTTGGATCGTGGGGGAACTCAAGCTGGCAGGACCCGGCGGGATGGGTTCCCATATTAGGAGCGGCCCCAGCGGCGGGGCGGAGTGCCGCGGTACGTGGAGGAGGGCATTGGGTTCCCGGGGAACTTTGAGTGACCATTGTGTTGCCGCTGCAGCCGTCCACCATCCCCGGCCTCTGTTCTGACGTCTTGGTTTCCTTTTCTCTCGAGTTCCTCTGGACAGACCTTGGGTCCCGACTCAACCCGCAACCTACCATTGTTGGATCACGTGCCCGCTATGTACTTGGGTCGTTGCAGTACCGCTGCGAGTCACCGGCAGACTGCCAAGGCGTGGGAGCCAGCGTGCATAAGCAGCAATTTCTGACGAGGGCGTCAGTCACGTTTGTTAGGGTTGGTAAGGAAGGAGCGCGCGCATATGTTCCACCAGCACCACGCCTACTGCCTCCGTTGCCCCGTGACGTGTTCTATCCTTTTACTCTTCTATGATTTTATGATGCGCATGAATAAATTGCCTACGCTATCTCCCTAACATTTCCAGTGTCCAGTCGTTGGCGGATATACTCCCACATCACGAGACTTCCAGAAACATGCACATTCAATGATCGCGTTTCGCCGGACTGTGGGATCTGCAAGACTTCTGCTTCGTAAACGAGGTTCACAAGCACTTCAGAGAAAGAAGCGACAAACCTCTATCAACATATCACATAATGTTAAAATGTTGGGTGGAATTCCTCCCTTTTCGTTTCCCAATACCAAAATAATGCGCTCAGGTATGGAAGCGTGGTTCAGTGCGACGCTGCTCTCGGCTTGTTCAACGCCAACAATGGTGTACCCCTCCCGCCGCTTGGCAGTCAAAAACTCTGGTAGATTACGCCTTAGTACCTGTGGAACATGAGACAAATTAGAGCGAGTTTCCATACACCATACACCACCTTCCAACACAAACCTCGAGTAAAGGTAAATGAAGGTGAGAGGTCACAGCGAGACTTTGGAACGCTGCCTCAGTTGTAACCTTCATCGAATGCAGGACAAGAGTCTCGACACCAAATATTTCACACGTTCGGGAGAGGCCACCGAGGTTTTCGGGTTTCTCGAGGAGACTCGCGGCGAGGATGAGTGGTAATCGTGGTACCTGGAACAGGATCACATCATGATGACTTCTTCGGGTCTCTCTCAAAAAGGATCTTGTTCATTGTTCCACCTTTTGTGATTTTTCGAATGGAATGGAGAAATCGACCTCATGATTCGACCACACGTCCCCTTTTCGCTGAACAACGTTCGACGAAGTAGGGTCATCCACCTGAACTGGTAGTTGTAAAGCTTTCTTTTGCCAGAGATCGTAAATAGTTTTTCGAGTCTCATTCAGGAGGGGTATCGCAATAGGCGCAGTCAATAAGACTCTCCCAAAGGCGTGCTGGTAAGGGAGTGTTGATTGTAATGAAGCCAAGAGGACTGAGAAAACGTACCGAGCTGATGATTTCGTCGGTCGTGTAGCCTTGAAGCTGTCCATGGCCCGAGAAAATATAATCTGGATGTTTCAAGCGATGAAAAAGGGAACGACGTAGGAAAATTACAATTGTTAGGCATTACCAATCGTAAGATCTTCTTCAACATCGAACGCGCTCAAGGCGTATTCCAGATAAAATTGCTCTCGATGTCGCTGGCACTCAGGGTTCTCGACGAGGAAGTTGACCAGAGGTGCAATTGCGGTAAGTCCAGTTGACCTGCAAGTAAAACTTTGTAAGCACGATGAAGTGTATGAAAGCATGCCAGGAGTCCTCACTTAACGACATCCCTATCCGCAAGCTGCCAAGCTGTGTAGAGTACCCACTGGGCATAAGCACGCACAGTAAAATGATTGCAAGTCAGCCATGGAGTTAACGAGTCACAGAGATCGGTCAAGAACTGATGTTCTTGGTACCGCTTCCTTGTCACAAATAGAGACACGGTGCAGAGGGAAATTGTAATGTGTGCTTTACCACGGAAATTTTTGAGGTGTCTGAGAACAAAGACAACATCAAACGTAAGCTCATGCCATAGCGATGATGTGTGTTTCAAAGGGTACCTCCAAAGTAACGGTCGGAATTCGGGACAGCGAACAAGAACAAGGGCAAGAGACCATTCAACGAAGTGACGTGTGGCCGGAAGAATCTCTGATTTTAGGCGAACGAATAACCAATCAACAAAATCCGCCAGATTACTCCATTGCAGTATCCACGGCATAAACATAAACAGAGACGACCATGCTCTTGAGCGACGGCGCTGATCCGTCGACCCAAGGTATTTGCTCTCCAACTCTGATCCAGTTCCGCAGATATTTTGCAGTTGGGCAATAAAACTCTCGATTGCGCTATCACTGCTGGTACTGGGTTGCATTTGTAGCATCAGAAAGAGGGAGTTCAGAAATACTCTGCAGGTGTAGTCTCGATCCATGGGGTTCCAGGTGTCGGCAGGTTGTCCTCCATCGGCTTTTACTTTCCCACGGGATGTAAGCCGAATAAGGGCAGCATCGATTGTGTCTTGGCTATGGTTCCGATAAGGTCCCCAAACAGCCAGAGCTGCGAGTTCGGAAGCAAACGGTTGTAAAAGTGCATGATGGCCGTGATCTTCGAACAGACGCAGGAATACGTGTCCGAGTATGGTGACGATACCCAAATGGTTTTCACCAAACTGCAGTATTTTCCTTATCGTTTGCTTGATACATGGCACCAGGTCCACAATCCCAATCAACCGTTCTTGAAATATTGAAGTGATAAAAGCATCAGCAACGATCCGAAATTGCACTCCGGACAAAGAAGATGCGTCCTAGTTTTGTTTCACAGTCATGGTGAGCCACGAGACTGACATTCTATTAACCAACCTTCAAAAGTGTGAATCCTCTATCACAGAACGATTCAATAAGGTCGATCCATTCACTGTTGGCGAAGGTAAGCAGGACAAAACCGCAAGCGGCAAGCACTTCTTTGGCAGCGGTTGGGTCTGTCTGATCCAGTTCATCATAAAATCTCAAGAAAAGTGCACGCCCATCCAGGCTCCCGTACTCCTTCGGATGAACCTACAGAAAGCGCCTCTTTACTTATAGCAGGATCAAGAGCCAAGGCATCAACATACTTGAGCTCACCAGAGCATAAACCTGAAGAACGTCACCAATGAACATCCACTTTTGTTGGTGTAGTGTCGTGAGAACTTCCCCCCATGTATAACCTAATGGCAAAGAAGTACGAGTGGGAAACTTGATGTCTACTAATTGCCAAATCAGAATGGTGTCCCATAAATTTGTGATTTTGTAAAGTTTTGCAGCGCCCGAAAGAATGTTAAGTGCTTTGAAGACAATACATCCTTCAGTCAACCTGTTTGTGAAGACAGGGGATTTGGTCAGCTTTGTCAAACGGAATTCAAATTACGAACGTGCACGCGGAATCACGAAGTCTTGCGAATGCAGTCGCAAACAAATGCCGAGTGCTATCATGAGCATTCACTGATACCCCAGGTGACGTGAGGTAAAATGAAAGAGGTTTGAGAGCGAGCTCCCCAATTTCGAGGTCTAGGTTGAAGGGTAATGGTGAACCTGTTCTATTGACTTCCGCTACATCAATCTTACAATTGTCCTCGCGTGTATCGAAGAGATATCTCTCAAGGAATCGAAGAAGTTCCGGTCCCACTTCGGACAACGCTTTCCATACACCATCGAAGACGTCGTGCTGTGAGTGGTCCGCATATTCCAGAGCACCGAGAAGAGCCTCCAGCAAGACCAAAGAGCGAAGTTGATTTCGACGAAAAGGATTATTAACTGCGGCGAGCCCTTCGAAGAGGTCCGATAAGTGATCGACCAGCAACCCGCTCTCGACCGCGACCATGAAAACGGTTATTAAAGACAGTGCTTCTGCTCTGAGATATTGCAAGGACGCAGGAGCAGATACAGCGCAGAACGCTGTCAAAGACGAACGTACGAAGTGGCATAAATGTGCACCAGCACCCTGTGGATCCCTCCGAAGCCAGAATCCAAGGCGCGATCGTTCATTCCGATCCAATGGTGTGACAGAAGCAAGCGCCCCAAAAGTGGTCGCAACCGATGCGGATGGAAGGGTAGCGAGATCTAGTCTGCACACGATATCGATTACGAGATCACGCGCAACAATTCGATGGAGTTTCTCAAAAGGGCGTGTCTTTAGCATCATGTTTAGGGCTTGTAGCTCTGCATCTCCCCAAGAGGATAAATATGGACATTTGGAAAGTGCATCAAGCATGAAAAGTGCACATGCTGGAACCGAGATCGTCGATAGTTTGCCGACAAGACTCCTCTCCAAGAATTCTCCACCCATTGGTCTGAGCGCGGAGACTAAGCGCTGCACAAACAAAGACAAAGCCTTCCCGAAGTCCGATTCGAAAGTGCCCATTTCCTTTGAGTAATAGTGCCTCGTATGATCAATAAATGCCAGAAATCCACCCAAAACGAAGGTATCCTGGCAATTCGCAAGGCCTGCGAGTGCGTTGGAGGGAAGGGTGAAGATGACATCAGCAACCTTTCGCCTGACACTCCACGACGTAGAGGTGAAGCCCTTGCGCGCAAGAATGGTCCACCATGACGGATGAAAACGCTGAGATACATTCAAACCACTCTGGAGAGCGAGCTTTTCAATAAGAGGTAGTACAGGCTGAAATCAGGGTTCATAAACACTTTTGGAGCAGACGCAGAGCAAGAACCCCGAAAAGCGCTTACTTCAATCAAGTTAACAGATCCAGATTCATTCATTACTTCATAGGCAAGCATCCAATCTCCCCATGTCTGAATAGTACCTTCACTCCAGTGAAAATATGGGCTCCATGGTGTTTCAGGGTTGTCAGGGAGATCAAGGACACTGCACAAGTCGATGATGCGTTTGAGAAGAAACTGCGCTCCTTTGCAAGTCGTGGAGGATTCCGACAAGAGCCCCTCTTGAACCAATTCCCAGAAGTACTTTTCCTTGTGTATAGGTACTAGAGGTTCCGGTTTGAACTTTACGGTATTGCTTCCGTCTTTAACAGATCGGGTTCTGTTCCGCTTTGATTTTCTTTGATACGGGGAAGCAACATCGTTGTCACTCGATTCTGGAAGTAGATCAGCCCCAGTAAAGAAATCTACATATATGACGAGAGCTTTGATAGATTCATCAAGATTTTCTCGCGTTGAATGCACTATACTGTGCCAGACTCTCTAGATCAAAAGTGATTGAAGGTGATGCCATCCAGAAAGTAGGCATCAAGCCTCACCTGACCACACTGAGAACGGAGATGTTTCAATTCGATGCCTTCCGAAGTATATCGGATCCGCTCCGGTCCAAAAAGAGCTCGTATAATCTTGTGAGCACGAACTATATCACCGGATAAGAGCATCCATTCAATCGCCGCGCTCAATTCTTCTTCTAGCAACTTCATTCCCCGTTCCACATCCTCCACTATTGTTCGATCGGATCCCGAAAATCGTTCAATGGCCACCTCGCTGATATTCTGGGCTAAACCAACCCATCCTTCGATGTTCTTGGCGAGACTGCGACCATCCACATCATTGGCCAAAAAGCACTCTGTTTCAGAATTTCGCCCTCCGAGCGTCTTCAGAAGGGGAATACCAAAATCCTCTGGATAAGCTAGTGAAAACTGTGACAGCCACTTCACCAACTTATTCCCCTCTCCAACTGTTATAACACCCAATTCTGAGCTGTAGAAGGGGGCAATCACACCATCCCATATCCGTTGAAGTTGATAGCCCTTATCATATGGTTGCAATGAAGGAAACACGGAGTAAAGAGTGGGGAACAGCACATCGAAATGGCCATAAGGCTTTTCGGTGAGGTAAATGTTGTCAATGATGCTCAATCGTTGCTCGACAGCGATGAATCGCAACGCATTCTCCATCAATGAAATCGTTTTTATGGCCACAGCTCCTGCCTGTGTACATATTATCTTCTCACTCTCCCCGGTGGCATTCTCCATCAATTGATGAAATCTATGGTAATATTTGCTTTCGTGGCCACAGCAATCATCAAAATCATTAGGCTTCGAGTTGGAACCTAACAGATAGAACGGCTCAACGAAGTTCAGAGCGGAACCATACGACGTGCACACGCACCCAACACCAATGCGGCCCGCTCCTCCCTGCGGCTTCGTGTAATCCATCTCACCTGTTATCTGTCGCAAGAAAGCAACAAGCAGTAGAGTAAGCTGTGCAAAATGGACATCACAATGAAGAACTAACTGTGAATGCAAGTTGAGGGGCAAGTCGTTCTTCCAACACCGCTTGAACCTTGCCCTGTGTGTCAATGGACCCTTTGATTTGTGCGAACATTGTTTCCGCCTTGAATCCAATAGTTGCGATGCCTTCTCTCCTTCCACCGCCAAAAAGAGCCTGAAGCTCTGCTGCCAATTCTAGTCGTTGGTTAAGTTTGTGGTGATAAGAGGTGTGCATGACACCCGAGGAGGGTTGGAATGTGGTAGTCCAAGTGTACACAGGATCCAGTGGCATTAAAGGGGGCATCCCTGGGGGAGGTGGAGGTGGTTGCCGCACGACTGACGGCTTGCCCTGATACTTCGCGACAATTGTAAATACTGAGTCCTCCATCTCAGGTTGTATGCGCTGGAGCACGTATTCCCCGCCTAGTGCGAGATTCTTAGAAACTGATTGCAGGTATTGAAGAACGAAGACACCGGTGAAGGAGGATCCCCACAAGGGTTGAGGATTCTTTCCAGACAACCTTCGTCCCATTCCACCCGCATACTGAGGTGCCGCGTCAATCGGGTTCGGGTTGATGAGTTTCAAGCTCGCGGCGAAGTCCGAGCCGACATAGTCGTGCTCCAAGTTCAACATCGAGTTTCCCTGTGAATCTGGGGGTACAATCTGCGCCGTGGCCTTACTCGTCGATTGTACCTTCGGCTGGGGTTGTTGCTGCTGTTCGGGGCTCCCGGGTTCTGATGGTGCCATCATGGGTGATTTGATCCAGAAATAGTGCCCAATCGCCTGAAGGACACCATCGGAGTCAATCTGTCCCCGGAGTAAAGACTTTGGAACAACGAAAACACCCCGTCAGAGCATGAATGAAGTGAAAGCTCGTATGTCACTGTGCGCACCCGTTCGTTAGCAAATATCGAGTTGAATGTATAAGTATTTGGGTAGCCTGCCGAACCCCATCGGAGTTGATGGGACACTTGGAACGCCGGGTTCTGAGACATAACCGATCCGATCTCAAATTTCGCGCCGTCAAACATCATCACACTCGGAAAGACGTCTGTACGCAGAAATAGAGAAGTGAATCATACCAACGTCAGCACAAGATATGGGTCAGCACACCGCGAGGACACGTACTTCGGACTTCTCCGTGAAGATTCTCATAAATTCCTGGCGATGGTAGATCCAAGGCCTTTCGTTTGGTCTGGAAAGTCTCATAGAGGGAGTTGATGGGGGATAGAAACTTCGACTGAAACGACGGGGGCTCCGAGGGACCCGATGGCTCAGGAGCTGTCTTTGGTGTTGCAGGTTGGCGTCCTGGCGGAAATGGATAGGCGGTAGGCGCTCCTGGGGTCGTCATTTCTCAGTGACTATTTTGTTTTTCGAAGTCCGGCCAGCCGAAGTCATCGATGGAAACACGTATGAGGAAGCAAATTTTTAAGAGTGTGCATGCTATTATATACTGGTTACTATTGTGGATTTTGATACATGCCATGGACAAAATATGGTCGTTGAACTTGAACGCCTGCCATAGTGCCCGCGTTCAAAGGCGCCCATAGTTGCTGCATTGGATACCCAGTGGGTGAATAAGGAACAGCGGCAAAACCGTTCATCATCGCCGGGAAACCTGCGGGAACACCTGCGAATCCATTCATCGGAGGCATACTGTAAGCCCCCGCCCAGGGTTGAAGTCCTCCAAACCCTCCTGCAGCGGGAATCATACCACCAACAGTCATAGGCATCCCCTGCATCCCTTGATTCCCAACAGTTATAAGGCGGCTGTCTGGGACTGACTGGGCCGGTAGCGGTGTAACCTCCTCTCCAGTCATGCTTCGAAGGCTACCAGCCGGTACAATACGTGCATCAGACGAGACACCCGAAGATGTAGACTCTGGGCGCTGTATAACTATAGCGGCTCCCTCCACTGAACTGATAAGGGTAGGGAGTGGATGCGTGACGAACACCGTTCCAAAGAGCCTATTTTGCTGTACGAGCAGAATGAGTCCTCTCCGGCCTTCAGTGTCACTTGCAGAGGTTGGTGAAAACCGGATAGCTGCCGTCTGGAGAAATGGGGAATGGAACATGTGCGAAAATAATGTGCTTCGCCGGAACCACGCACCTTTTTCAAGCCAATAATGTTCACCATCTTCCGGAAAACGTCATTGGGCTCCTCTCCGACAGTGACTGTACCCTCAACTATCTCAATGAGGGGAAGGTGTCGTTCCTGCGCAATCTTCTGCAATTCGGAGATTGGGATGCTCGAGTCATTCGATATCCTCATTTGCCGAGGCCAGACCGACACGTTACTAAGTGGCATACATAACAGAATTCCAAAATCGTCGACAAAGCGTTAAAGGGAGTTATGGCACTTACCATCCTTCCTCAGCATCCGTGAGTGTTCGGCCTTTCGTTGCCAACAGATTCACTTGCACGGTCGTAACCAACCCATCGAATGCCAATTCTCCATCCCATAACCTTGAGGAGCGGGCACTTGAGCTGACTTTGGTTCCACTTGCAGTTTTGGTTGTTTCAGTGCTATCGCCACCGCTTCCCGTCAACTGGACGGAGCTACTTGAGGAAGGAACAGACAAGGAGGGCACCACTATACCAGAGTTCGTTTCAGTCACTGATGAAGGAACAGCGTTGGTGGTTAGCGACGACGGCACAGGTAATGATGCCTTTGCTTGAGTTTCGGAAGGTTGCTCTTGAGGCTCTTCTTCACGTCCTGCAAAGTTAAGAGCACTTGGTGGCACTGTGTTTGCTGAATGATCCGAAGTTGCCAAGGTAGAGGAACGATTTGAGGGCGCAGGCGGAGTGCTGTTCACTTGAAGGCTTTGCGATGTGATTGCCTGTTGCTGGTGAAGACGTTGAGTAGCCAAGGCACGCTCTCGAAGCTTGGCGAGGTCATCTAGTGGCACTGTGGTTGTGCTTTCGGGCTTCTCGTGTCTCACAGGTTGACCTATTGTATACAACAAACATCACGAGCCATCGCTCACCTGTGGAGGGGATCTCCGGAATCCCCCACCGTCAATACTAATGGGACCCCCTGTAGATGGGGTGTACTCGGTGGAAACGCCAGGTGGTGGATGTGCGCTTCGAACAGAGGGCGCGGGAGAGTCGTCCTCACGTTTCCGCTTTCCCGACACGTGCTCAGTTTGTGAGAGATTGGCTTGTTTTTGTAGAAGCAGCTTGCGTAGAATATCGGTTTGTGTTGCTGGTGCTGAAGGCACTGTTGGGGTGGTGGTAGGAACTTTGTCGTCGGTGTGCACAATTCGTTGAGTTGGCAATACTGGCGTTGTTGTGGGTCCGTTACGTGCTTCATCCAGCCTTAACTTCTTCAGCGGGTTATTGATGGGTCCAGCTTGGACGCCTTTCGTGGCATCTCGTAATGTCTGTGATCCGTGTCCATTTGCCTTATTAGAAGTTTGATCGTGGGCTGTCCTTGGGTTCGATTCCCCTGAGCGGGGGACTGGGGCTCTTCCGGTGGTAGATGGCCCCGACCTGTCCTCACGACTACGCTCCCTTCTATTTCTTTCGTCCCTCTCGCGGCGTTCCCTTTCGTCTTGATCCTTCCGATCTCGCTCCACCTTCTCCCTGCGATCCCGTTCTTCACGATCCCTCCGTTCTCGTTCCTCGCGTTCCCTTCGCATTCGCTCGCGTTCCTCAGCAGCCTTTAGATTACGCTCACGTTCTTCAGCTGCTCGTTTATCACGATCCGAAAGACTTTTAACCCCAGGAGAGGGAGATGAAGTCTTGGAAACAAGCTTGAGAGCGCCTTTGTCAAAGACATTGGTGTGGACTTCGATTGGATTGGTTTCTGTCCGGGTTGTCGAACGAATGACTGAACCATCCCGATGTTGCCACGGCTCAGTCTCCGTTCCTGTACGTGGGATAATTACAGTCGGAACAATGACAGTCTCACTTTCACGACTAGTAGGGCCACTAGAGTTCATATCCGCATCAGGGAGCTCGCCTTCTTCAAGTTCATCTTGCATTGTGGTGGGAGGACTTGGTGCAGAAGTACCGGAAGAAGCGCATGAGCTAGTTGCTGTTGCATTGGCCAAGTTCGTCGTCCGCACACTGGTTGGAGCAGGTTGTGGTGGTGCTCGATCCACGGGGATTGGAGCAGATTTTGAGGCACGAGGTTCACCTAGTGACAGTTCCAAAAGTGGCACTATACTGTCATCCTCCGTTTTCACTAGCTTCCTAGCTTCGAGCTGCTTCACGAGAGTCTGATGTGCCGCTTTCTCTGTCTGAAGCTTGGCTTTTTCCGCGATGAGCATTCTCTCCAGAGTTTTAATTTGGGTCTGTCTTGAGCGAATCTTCCGGGAGGACGCCGCAATTTTGCCTTCCAGGCGACTTAATTCTGTAACTCGTGATGAGAGCTCGAGCGGAGGGGCCGGGATGCGTGGTGCAGTTGTTCCATCAGTCGAAAGTGAGATGGAGGAATCGAGGGATGGCGACGAAGTTTCAAGCTCCATATCAGCATCTCCTTCGTTCTCCGCGGATATTTTGTTTGAGTTCGCCATAATCTTCACGAACAACGAGTCCGGGGTGAGAAGACCACTGACTGAATTACTCGCGGAAACTCCTCACAGGAACGAAAATCTAAAAGAGAGCTGAAGCTCTCTGTTACTGGCGAGAAGGCTAATGTGGGTAGATGGTTGAAAAGCTGTTGAACATGTATAAGAAAGGGGGGGCTTTCGCGGGGCGGTTGAGGTCGCTCCATCATTTTTGACAGTATTTTTTTGCAAAATTCAAATCTTCTTTGTCAATATCCTCGTCAATCTCGATATCTTGGACGATATCGATCTTCCTCATAACTTTCCCGCAGACGTTTCACACCTTGTGGTGGGCCGCCGCCCCGGCCAACCTTAGCACCCCGACCAGCGCTAAGAGCACGTGCGTTAGGTTTCACAAGTTGACCATAAACGGTCGTCGCTCACCTGACTGGGCGGTCTCTTTCTCGACTACGACTCCGTCGTCTGTCCCAACTCCGGCTCCTGCTTCGACTTCTGGATCTCCGCCTTTCACGCGACCTTTCTCGCCGATCGGAAGATGGACGTCCACCCTGTTGGTTTGTAAGTTGTCCTAGACCCATCTGGATGCCGGAGAGACTTGTGAGAAGATTGGGCTGCTGGAGAAGACCAATCCCCAACGGTGAAACCAAGTTCTGAAACGGTCCCGAGCTCCCCAAACCCGATGTCTGAAGCCCCGCGAGCATATTCGTGTTTTGTGGACGGGGCACGGAACCCACAGGATAAGGTATTTGGGGATGGGTCCGAATCAAATCTAGAATCGCGTCTGCAGGAAGAACGGGTCCTAGCAATACATTTCAGATGAGAAGAGCTTGAAAATTATTCCCGGCATTGCGTTAACTAACCTGTATAGGTCTTGGGAAGTCGGTGCATTAGAATTGCGATTGGCTCCGGAATCATTCCACCTCCACCAGGAAGCGGTATCGGGGCCGGCGCTGGGGGTGCAGAAGGTGGGACAGATGGCGACGGAAGGAGTGGCTTTGGCGGTAGTGAGGGTGGTGCGTTGTTGCGCCTTTCCCTTTCGTTAAAATCAGGATGTGGTGTTCGTCCCTCGAGGGGTTTGATATCTCCAAGTGGTTTGACATCGCCAAGCGGTTTGTGCGGAGTCCACCTGCTGAAATCAGGACGCGGAAATTTGTCTGTACCCCCTACAGGACCTCGACGATTCCGAGTCTCATGGAATTCCCTTGGGGTTTTACGGGGAATGGATGAGACAACGTTCCCTTTAGACGGCGCAGACTGCTTGGACAGATAACCTTGGTAAGCTGTCAAACATGTGAATATAACACTATCCCTATGCCAATGCAAATGTTTGCCTACCCGCAAGACCAAATTCCACATTCCCCACGACGTCCAAATCGAGATAGCCGTACTTTTGCGCGAGATGGGATGCCCCTTCGAGCGTATACGCATCTGTAGAAAAGGTTAATGTAATTTTGTATTCAAAAGCACGTGGATCAACAAACCATCTGGATAAACTTCCTGTCTTCGCTTCTCAATTTTTGCGAGATTTCCGAGGTCTCCGTACTCGCTTTCGAAGGTAACAAACTTCTCCCAAACTGGACGTGCTTTCGACGGAGGAATCGTTGCAATGGCACGTTCAAAGAGAGCTCTGGTATCTGACAATGCGTAAAACAATACTTGGTGTTCGACACTTCTGTATGACCACGATTGCTCACTATTTTCCGAGTTTTCGTCGTTTTGCGATATGAGATAGCTCAGGTACTGGAGACTGAACTGCACGGCGCCATCCCCAGAATCGCCATCAGAACTAAATCCGTTCTGCAGACCGTCAGAACCCGAAACAACTTTGAGACCAAGTTCAAAAATTTTTCCAGCAACAATTGCATCTTTACTCAAGTAGTGCTCCATCAACGCTGATAGTAACTTTGGTTTTCAGGGAAATCAAAATGTCAGCATGAGTACTTTTGCTCACCTGATGCGACGAACACATGATATGTACAGTGTGGACTTTTACGAGCGCGCCCAAATATTGCTCTAGCACCTTTGACATTCTAACAATCAGAGGGTGAGCAGCACACGAACATCACAACGAGAGTGTCTCTCACCTCAGTCCTCCTTCCAAATCGCATGTAGAACACCCAAGTTAAACTCAGTGATCTCTTCGCCACTTCGGTTTCTTTCATTCGTCGCTCTTCAATTTTATCAGTGAGCTCCTTCTCTCGTACTCTCCGTTTCTCTCGTTCCTCTCCATCGAGCTGCATCTTGTCATCATCATCACCTTGCTGGTCCAGTGCTACACGAGCTCTCTCTGCATCTGCACGACCATTGATTGTGGTTAACTGAGTCTCTAAATTTGTAATCAGGTTCTCGTAGATTTGCCTTGCTGGTTGCACTTTTCCTTGGGTTTCATAGTTTTCGGCAAGATGCAAGTGTAGTGAGATACTTGGAACAAATGCAATTATTGCATGATCTTGGCGCAATCAACTGGTTTTACGAACCACGTGGGCATAGCTTCCGCCCCTGTCTTAAGCAAATTATAGCCTTCTTCAGCTTTTCCGACCTCTGCCATGTAGGACGCTGCTTCCATCCAGATTTGAGGATAATTTCGCAACATGAGCAGACAACGCTTGTAAGCGTAAATAACCCGGGAAGCAACAGTCATCTTGTCTCCGAGTTTTATTGGATCAGTGCGCTCCCACGCAATGTACTTTCGCCAGGCATCGACCTGAACGAAGATATACGAATTTGTAAGCATCGATGAGTCTTGTGGTTGATTTTCAATGCATCATCAAATATACCATTTGAAGCTCTTTCTCACTCCATTGAGGGGGTTTCGGAAACCAAAGTTTCTGAATCTTCTCGATTGGTTCCATGAGTGTACGGAGTTCTTTAAGAGCAGTTCGGGCATTCATGTATGTCGGAGATTTATCACTGACAAATTTCTTGGCCTAATAAACAAACGAGTTATGGGTGGTAACTTAGGCGAACTTATCACATAACTCATACCGTCAATTTATTGAGCTGGTTCTCCCAGTTGTCGTAGTCTTTCCACAGCTGTTCAATGTTGGAGAGTGGCGTTGCAACCGCGCGGTGAAATGTACGGCGATAAAGGTCAATTTTTTGGCCTTCTTCAAAGGCATTTGTGGTCTATTTCAGCAAAGAGACGTATGTTTGAATGCCATAATTCAAGGTCGCAGAAATGTTTAGGAGGGGGGAAGTAACGAACTCACTTCTCCCGATTTGATGAAGTAAAGGTAGTCACTCCATATCGTTCCAGAATCTTTGTCCACTCCGATGTTCCCGACCACAAACTCATAGGCCTTCGATATTGTATTACGAGCTTCGATACGCTTTTCGCCTTCACCTCCTGAGAATCGGCGGCGAATGTAGTTGAGGTAGAATTTGCAAAGATCCACATCTGGTACACTGCGCAAACAACGAGTGAAAATTTGCTCAAGTTTAGCGTTCTCCTTGTGCCGCATTTCAAAGTCTGCGTAGGAAACCCAATGGCGTGCCTTCGTGTGCAACGGGAGAATCAGGTCAATCACGAGAATCAAGGGGGTTATTTTGGATCGAAAAATAACGAGGAAATGATTGCGCGGGCAAAAATAGATTCACAAGAAACCACATCGAGAAGTTGGCAATGATGTCACAGCGCGAACTCAGCAAAACCAACGACAAGATCCAATAGAAGAGCCACAGAGACACGTGCACTCGACGTCTGAGACTCACCGAGGTTGGGAACTGCTTTAAAAATCGCTCGAACACGTCACGCGTCACTTGAGGGTCACCACGTTGATTTGCTTCTGCCAAAAGTGCAGTCCACGCGTCTGAGTCCCACGGGTCCGCTTCGATGCGCTGTTCGAGCCGCTGATATTTGTCCAACTTCGGGCCAGTGCGTCGTTGTGACTGTTCTGTGGAATCTGAAACAGGAATCTGCTGCCACGAGGAATTGACAGGGGGAGGTGTCGTATTAGACGAAGCCAGGGAGCTTGCAGAACCTCTTTGGTTCAAGGAATCTGGAAACTTGGGCTCTTCCTTTGGTGCGGCAAGCTGAGCACCAAATGGTGACACGTTCAATGATGGGGCTTGAGCTCCGGACGAAGGGGCAGCACTCGAAGATGCTGGGGAAAGTTGCGTTTGAGAAACCTGTTGTGGAAATGCGCTCGGCATGCCATAATAATGTCCGGGATAGGGATATGGATATGGGTAGGGATAAGCCACGTGGGACCCATCTGGGGCGGTCGCCATTGATGCACCATAGGCTGCTAGAGCTTGCGCATATGCAGCCTGGTCATAGAACTGTTGTGCTCCGGAAGAATCGGGTGTTGGAGGGATTGTTTGGGACGGAGCAACGACACCAGGGGAGGAACTTGTGAAGGCAGATTCGGCGTTGGTTGTGGTACCCGTTTCTAGCGCAGTCGAATCTTCCACGTCCATTGGTGTTTCGTCTGATTCCCCGACAGTTGGAACGCCATTTGAATGGCTCTCGGAGTCCAGACGAGAAGCGGTAGCCTCACTCTGCGATTGGGCTTCAGTGTCACCATGTGGATCAAAAACCGTCACCGTATCGCTCGCCGTGGACGGGGTTTCCAGACTGGACGGCACTTTTTCACTCCCCACAACGCCTGGGCCAGATATCCCTCCTTGCTGGTTAATTGGAACCTCCATCCGATTAAGTTCAAGCGATATCTACGGAAACAAGGGTCCTCAGCGAGCAAGGAAGAGTCCCCGACACCAAGGAGACACAACACGCGCTGCAACGTGCGAATTCCAAGATGGAACTGAGGTGGATCGGTTCACGAAAAAATAGTGGGGGGTGTATTGCTTTAGTCCTGCTCTGAGAAACGACCGAGTATGATCTTCTCGAGTTTGGTTGCGGACAAAATATTTGGCACGATGGTGACAGCTTGGGTGGAGGTAGCGCTCTATTTGCGTGAGATTCATTTATTCGGGTTTCTCAATTTTGCGATAAATTTTTTCTGGCTTCCCTTCATGATGCGCGGCAAACCGGGCAGCGATAAACAGAAAGTCACTCAATCTGTAAACGTCAAATGTGAGCGCCAAATTCCCGTGACTGCGATACCACCGCTGATCACCGACCTGTTAAGATATTTCTGGGTACTTCTGTCCGCCATTTCTTCCTCCACAAGTGGGACAACTCTTCGTTCCGCCCTCCGAGCAATGGTTCGTGCGATGTGAAGGACCCCTGCCGCTTTACCTCCAGACTAGTAGGAAGTTCGTTGTTGAGTTCCGAAAGAGTCAACTTGACTTTGCTCTTTATAAACTCACTGGTAGAATAAAGTTCTTCAATGGTGGAAGCGATGAATCCAGTTGGTCAATCCACTGTTCTAGCTCGACGACAAGAAGTCCGTCTGGATCGAAAGTAGTTTTCGCGAGTCGGTCCGAAGTTGTTTTGTCTGATTTACGTGGGGTCGCAATATTTGAATTGACATCTTGCAGGAGACACTGAATCTATTCGACGAATCTCTTTCGAGTGAGTATATAGCGCTGAACCAAACAATAACTCACACGCTCAAGTTTTGAAGTTAGTCCGTTGCTCGTCTCTTCACAATACTCCATGGCTAGACCGAGTGAAGAGCTTATCTCATCAACGGTACCGAGTGCTTCAAAAATAGCATCGTCCTTCGGGCGACGCTCCCCAGTGTACAGTGAGGAAGAACCTTTATCACCAGTGCGCGTGTAAACTTTGAATCGACGTGAAGCCGGAGTACTAGAGGATCAATACAACATACGAATATTCAATTAAAAATGCAAGAAAAGGAGAACGCAAGAAAAGAAAAGAAGCAGGTTTAGGGAATCAATGGCATGTCCTTCGCGCTCCAGTGAGGGAAACGAACTGAAGCTCACGCAGTGTTGATTTCCACACTCATTTGAGAGATGAATTTGCGACGTGCGGGGAATGCGATTGCGACGTGATGGGGGGATGGTGTTTTGCAAGTGAACCGATCCGATCGGAGCAAATAGGACGAGCACAAATTGCGGTTCGCGACGCTCTGCGCTCCTCTTTCGGCGCCAAACGCTCCTGAAATGAAACCTCTGCGTCCGATCGGAGCGCGATGGAGCATACGGCAGAACAAAAGCAGAACCTCACATCCAGGAAGCCGTGACGAGCCCATTCATGAAATGCATATGTATTATTTTGTCTTTTAGGCTCTAACTTAAAAGAAGAATCACATTTTAACTCCATCACATTCAAAACAAAGTGGCAAGTGACACCATACAAAGTCCGCTTGAGAAGCTCGGACAATCAGCATATACTTACACCCCAGATGGTCTCGTTCGCCGTAATCTAGATTTGACCACGGATGTCGATTTTCTTGGTCATCTCATTAAGGCGCGCAGTTAGTATCGCAAGGGCGCCCTTCGCATCCACTTGTCGTCTTTGCAAATCCGAGTCAAGGTCCATCGAATCATCAACAGGGGGCAAGGTCTTGACGGGAACTTTGAGTTCCGAAAGTAAAAACAAGATTCCCTCTTTGTCGATGTCAGAAGTATCCGAGTCTCGATACCCAAGCTCCTCTGCCGCGAATTGCACAGAAAAGCCAGTTGCTTTGTACGCGGAACACATAACTCTGAGTGCACGAAGGCGTTCGCGCATGACAAAATGATCCATCAGGTGGGAGCTCAGATTCTGCGGGGTTTCGTGGTAAAGGACGAAGAGCGTGTGATAGTCTCCTTCCGCAACTGCTTTCCTGACGGCGAGGGCATGTTTAATGTGCGGATCAGCCTTTTGCTGGGGAGTAAGTTCTCGTAGTAGCGTGTTGATGTCTAATATGAAGCAATGTTAACGAAATATGGAGACTTCCCACAAACGTCCCCACTCACCGCGGCGATTTCGGGTGTGTAACTGGTAGAGTAAACGGTACGCGATGAACTCATTAATGTGTCCTGTACCAACTTCTCGATACAAATGTTTCAGTTGAGTCTGGCATTGGTTGAATTCTCCCAAATCGCCCTAAAATCATCCAAACGTGAGAAAGAAAGCGAGGTGACAAGTTACATTGATGCCTCACTTTCTCGAGTGCGATGCGAGCATGACTCTCATAAACTTGGACCGTAAACGGATTCTTCAGTCTTTGGACGGTGAGATCTTGGCGGATACTTTTAAATTGATCGCAAATGTAAGTATAGTCGTGGTCCTGTTTCCATTTAGCTTTCAGGCGTTGGAGTGACTGTTCGAGAATCCGCAGTGGGCGAACAGTCGCAGGATCAGGCGCCTAAAAATTTACGAATCATTATTATTATAACCCTTTCATTGACACAAACTGCCTCTCACCGAAGTAAGCCTCAAGTAGGGCTTCTCGAGCCTTTCTGAAGTGCCAACTATAGTGTACTTATCCCAATCGATAACAGCGGAGTCGGAATTGGAATCTTCAGGCGCTCCTGCATCTAAAGCTGCTGCGATACTTTGCCGTGCGACGGAAGAGCTCTTGCTCTTTTTTATTGCTTGAAAGAGGGGTTGATGTTCCTCCATGTTTGATTGATTGGAGTCTGCGAACCGTTGTGCCCGGTTTTCCCGTTTTCGTTGTTCTTCGTCACTGTTAAAGCCATCCCACGATCTTTCTGCTGCTGCGCTGCCCGCATTAGTTGGAGCCTCATCCGAAGGTCTCTTCCGTTTGCTGTTCACCTTTGGGGATGACGTGGTAGAGGGCACTGAAGAATTTGCCTCCGCTCCATCAAGTCGAACTTTCGCGGCGCTCAATTTTGACGCTGCCTTTGTAATACCGAACTTGATGTCCTTTTTCTCCGGTGCAGGCTGAGGTGCACACATGCTGGTGGTGAGGATCTCATTAGTACAAATAAGATTTTGAAGAGACGAATTATACTCACGGAGGCAAATCTTTCTTGTCCCAATCCGTCGTCCACAAAGTGTTGGTGCTCGCGGCGGTACCTACGACTTCCCCTAACCACTTTTCTGCGGCCGCTCTTGTAGCAGTCGTACAATTTTCAAAAACACGTTGAACATATCGCCTGCGATATGGCGATTGATTAGTCTGGTATAAAATCATAAATTTCACGGCAATTCCACCCACTTGAGAGAATCGGGCCAACCTTGGCCTTGCTTTGTCTTGGAATCACCTGTCGAAGAGGGAGCGTTAGTTTCCTTGAGTGTTATTTTTGCACCTGTAGAGGATGAAAGAGGTGATGCTTGCTGCGAGCTGACGGATGTTTGTTGCCGGGATGCCACCGCAGTATACGCTGGTTCTGGAGAATCTCCGATTTCAGGGGAAAGACCAAATCAAAAATCGTATAAAAAACACATACTGGGGCCGGCTTCGAATGTGAGCCTGTTGTAGGAACCCGATGTTGGAAGCGAGGTCACTGTTGTACCGCTTGCAACGGGTCTGTGCCATGGAGACGCCGTCGAGGTTACAACGGAGGGCATTTGCGTCCCAGGAAGCGCGGTAGGATTCGCGGCATATTGTTGACTTTGTCCGCTGTAAGATGTTAGCCGTCGCATTAAAACACAGTTAAAGGGGGGAAGTGAGGGACGAAAACAAATCATGTTCACATCAGAGAACTTACGATGCAGCTTGCTGGTTATACCATAAGTAGTAAGCATAGCTTTGTTCGCTGGTCCAGGCCGGTGTCGTGGTAGGGGCAGTCTGTTGTGAGGCAGAAGGTGTTACTCCAGGAGGGGCAAGTGGCTCGACGGCCGCAGATGAAGTTGCTCCGGCAGCGTAGTATTGAAAGCCGTTTGCGCTGTAGTACTGGGCCGGATACTGCCTGTAATGTGGGTGGAACGGATCAGACCCTGTGGCGACTATCGATGGAACCTACATCTTACCATGATCCGGTTTGCGGATACTGTGCGTACGGTTGAAGACCGCCTGCCGCTGGTTGCGCAGACGCCATTTTGGAGAGGTTGAGCGCTGATTGAGTGTAAGTGTGTGAGTGCAAAAGACCCTTGCCTTCGCCAAAACAAACTAAAATAGCATTTTGAGAAAATTCATGTACGTTTTGATAAGTCTTCATGCAACTATATGTGCCAGCATATTCTTTGCTTTCCAAAGCAGCAGACTCGCGAACGTTAGTCGTGTAACAAGAGATGCGACGAGGGAAACTTGAAGTGCGACTGCGTAGGAAATTTGCACCGATGATTCGCTTTGAAACATAAAATGTCTTGAGACGTATTACGAAAGAGTTTGAGCTCTTACTCACCCCGCTGACTCCCCAAATTCACCTCCGTCAACACTTTCGGCGGTTCCGAGTGGGATCAAATCACCGGAATCCTCTCCGTCGGCTCGCCTTCGAAGCATGTTACATTTCAAATGATTCCTTCGGAGGCCAGTGCCGAAAAATATCAAATATTGCTCTTACGTGGAGTTCCTCATTGGCTTTCTACGGTGTAGCCCCGAAGATTCCCTGTGCACAAGCTTCATGAACGCCTGGACATCCCACGCCCCAAATTTAGGGTTTGTGTGGTAATGCAGTGGGAATGGCGGGACGTTCTCGGGGGGGAACGTGAGGTCAATGAGATCGGAAGTCATCCACAACGTAAGACCCCAGAGAACAGGTGGCACGTCCACAGTCTTGAGTTGATCAGTAGTGAGGGTATCACCAGTTGCTTTCACTGGTCCGGCCTGGGAGGATGGTGCGGAGGACGCCGTGCTCAAACGCTTTGAAGACGACACATTGAACCAGCCTGACTCAGTCGCGGTGCCATGGTCAAGAGAGTCTGTTAACGACAAGTTCATAGACTTCACGAGGCGATCTTCCTCAGGTTCGCCAATGTCAGAGAACTCAAGAGAGTCAGTCATGCCGGGCGTGGGGGATGAGCTCACAGGGGATTGAGGAACGCTTTTCGGCTCTGAGGTCCCAGGCTTAGGCGACGAATTTGATAGCTCTATGCCACCAAACGACACTTTGCCAAAGAAAAGTCCCGCCAGTATCCGAAATAATTCCAAGAGTGCTCTTCCGCCATGTCCCCAGTTCTTGGCGAGTCTTCGCGCCACTTTGTTATCCAACAGCATGGCCGACATATCGTACGTGATCGGCCTCCAGTGGGGGGAACTCGAAGGGTCAGAACGTGTTGCAATGTCCCGTAATTGTGCAAGCGGTACCCAAAACGCTTCCGCCATTTCACTCTCTTGAAGCTTCAAGGGCGGAGTAGCTGGTACAATCTGAAAGTACACTGTGACGAACGCAACGTTGGCGTACATATGAACACACTAGCTTGCCCTCGCTCCAAGCTCACCGAAGCAGCACACAGTCATCCACTTTTCGCGTCCCGCAAAGCCCCTCACCTCCCGTTGGTCCAGCTCTCCGACGTATAGGAATCGCTTCGTGTCGGAGAGATCTATCCCTACCTCTTCGTGAGTTTCGCGGACGGCTGTTTCGTGATCCGTTTCCGACGGCTCTTGCCGACCTCCGGGCCAAGCAACATGACCACTCCATCTATCGCGCGGATTGATCGCTCGTCGGCAGAACAGGACTTCGGGTGTCCCTTCAGCGACCCAAGCTTGGGCCAAGAAGTCGTCCACTGTTGACGAATGATCCGGTTCCTCTGATGAATTGAATGATAAACCCGTCACCGGAGCAGTTCCACCGACTGTATTAGCTATATCGTTTGCGAATTAATGTCAGACTGAAGCCTCACCATAAAGCGCGAGTTTCGATGCACTCGGAGAAACACGAATCAAGGCTACGACGCTCGCCCGTTTTCCGTGATCGTTGTACTTTCTAACAGGCAATTTTGTGAGGTGGTACGACAGAAACCGCAGGGGGGAGATTGGATCGTTGGGCGACTCCATCTTCTTGGTTGAGTGGTGGGTGTGTGCTCACCGGAACGCGCTGCCGAGTGCTGTGGGCTCTCATTCCCGCCATTGTATTCAATTCCCCTGGTACACTCACTTTGCTCCATACTTTGAAGGTGCTTTATCTTTTCAGAATAAGGAAAATTGGGCTTAGCACCAAACCAAATCATCTTCACCTGAGGAGTTGATGCAACACTTTGGGCTTCTCCGCTAAAATCGGCCTGTCTCCCCCTCTTCTGGAAGAACGACTACAGCTGTGGTTTCTCGACGGCTCCTAATTTCGGTGCCGCGCGAGTAACCCAAGCGTCCAATTTAGGACGGTCAGTGTCAAAAATCGTAGTCCACAAGAACACTTGCGAAAATCTGATTCCAAAAAAACCCTAAGATTGCCGTTCCATTTGACTGAGGGGTGCCCACAGTGTTACGGTGATTCCTCCCCAGAACGTGCCGAGCATATTCTCTCACTTCTGTGAAAAAGTTGAGAAACGTAAGCGTTTCTTTTTTGGCTTCTTCTTTACGACCGGTTGTGATTCTGTTCGGCATCGGCTCTTGGCTCGTATGAAAGCAGGGCTAGTAGGCGGTGCTCTCGCTTTAATTTTGGAAAGTGACAAGTGCCGACCTTCAGACTGTATCCTTGCTGACTGGTTTCCTTCTTGTGGAGCGATACAATATGGAGGCCACCGTTGTTCGAATGGGCTTACTTGTAAGGCATTTGTCAAGGCTGGAGTGCACGGTCATCCAGCATACTTGTTGGTGAGTTCAGAGCGAGCAGAGTTTGTTCGTGGTGCGATCAAGCATCTCAAACAAAGAGGGAGCTCTGTTTTTCCTTTCCCCGATGTCAGCATGGCAATCTTGCTTCATGGCGCTTTCGGTTCTTGTATCGAATGTCTAGAAGAGCCCAATGCTGAGTCCGTCCCCTCAAATCGGTGGAGTGACCTTGACGCGAGCAGAATTGAGTGCATGTTTTCACTCCGGAATCACCGATCTGCAACAAGAATACGACGGTTTAGATCTCGTGCTACGGACTCGACCACAGGTTGCCTCTCGCACTCTCCTCCTACCCCGCCCGTGCGACCGACAGACGCTCTCTGCGTGTCGATTCTTTTGCTGCGTTGTCTGCGCACCCGGCGATCGCGAATTCTTTTCTCGCGCGTGTCCTACTGCCCGCGCATCCCTGTGCGATTCCTCATCTCAGAGCACAAATCAAACCACGCAACACATCACAGTGAGCTGTAATCGCGCACTCTCATTCATGAATCTTCTCAAACTCCTAAACGTGGTCTGTGGCGCTATCGCTCGCTGACCCCTTCACCCAACCGAACTCCCCTCGCCATCTTCCTCTCCAAAAAAGCCCACTCCTTAACCTGTAAGCCGCATTCGGAGTTGCTTGCAATGTTCTTCCTTTTCATGTGACTACTCCTCCCCCATATATGGGTTCTTCTGTCTCAGGCCGGTCCGATGCACTGGCTCCTGGAGTCTTTCGGGTACCTCGCACCCGCCGCACCGGCTTTGATTGTTTTGTGGTGCGTTTCGCTACTTGTTTCAAGTCGTGTCAATGCGGAATGTTCACGGTGGAAACCTATTTGCGTTGCCTTAGGGCTTTGGCCCGCATTTACATCTATTTTTACGAGAAGGAACGGTGAGTTGGTCCACAGTTTCATCGAATTGACCGAGAGTCAATCCTGCCCTTGAACCTCCCGTTGTTGATGCCCGGTCATCAGGTATTGGGGCTGGGACCATGCCGTTGTGGACGCGCACAAGCGCGCTCACAAAAAGATCAACACAGACAACCTCAAATTCCCCAAGGACTTTTTATGGGTGAGCAGTATAAACATCTTGGGAGGCACATATCGGCCACTTCGAAGTGTTGTGTGATTATGCCGTGTTAAACTCTCTGATCATCCCCTTTCCCGGACCAGGGCGTCGCCACGGCCGCGCACCAGGTGGAAGGAGGTGAGAGCACTCCTCGCCACTCACCCGCTCACCCACTCACTCTCGTGTGTGTCATAACCCTTGTGCACATCAGGCTGCACGAACAACAACTGGTCCCGCTTCGAATCCTTCACCAAGCCCGACGGCAAACCCGCTGTGCACAACCGCGACACCGCCGCGCGGGCGTGCGAGCACTGGGAGCGGTACCCGGAGGACATCCAGCTCATGAGCAACATTGGCCTCAACTCGTACAGGTTCAGCGTCGAGTGGAGCAAGGTCGTGCCCAGGCGCGGCGTCGTCGACAAGGCCGCGCTGGACCACTACAAGGACGTTTTGGATAAGCTCGACCAGAAGGGTATCGTGCCCATGGTCACTCTGCATCATTTTACGAACCCCATTTGGTTCGAGGATCTCGGAGGGTGGGAAAAGCTTGAGAACGTTGACGGTGAGGGCAAACCACTGTTGCTCTTACGGTGCACACTTTTCACCAGCTCCGGCTCGCTCATCTCGTCGGGTCTTCATGTCTTCGACAGACTTTTTATTCTTCGTTAAAACCGTGTTTGCCGAATTCGGCCCCCGCGTGAAGTACTGGTGCACCTTCAACGAGCCCGAGGGCTACGCAGCATGCGGCTGGATCCTGGGCGTCCACCCCCCCGGTAAGACAAGTTTCGCCTTCCTCACGAAAGCTTTCATTTTCAACCCTATCTTTCCACCAGGCAAGCGCACAGCGCACACGCTCGTCGGCGTCGTCATGACGCACATCCTCGACGCCCACGTGCGGAGCTACAAGCTGATGAAGAGCATGCCCGGTGGCGCCAACACTGAAATCGGGTGGTGCAAAAGCTACTTCCAGTACGAGCCCAACAACCCGCTCAACCCCGTCGAGGTCATCGCGAGTTGGAGAACGGAGTGGTTGATGAACGGTAGCTTGCTGGAGTTTTTCCGGTCGGTGAGTTCTGACTGTGTGGGGTCGCAACATTGAATCTCCCTGACACGCTGATCATCGCTCAAACCACCCCATTCAGGGCAACTACAATCTTCACGTTCTGCCCTTCAACATCCCATTCCTCCAACTGGCCAACTACTACAACCCCGACGGGCCCCGCTCGTTCGACTTTGTCGGGCTTAACTACTACAGTCACAACGTGTCTGGTTTTGGCCACCCCTGGGAGTGGCACCAGGACGGCATCATCTCTCTCATCAACAAGGACGGACTTATGACGGACATGCACTACTCGGTGTACCCAGAGGGGTTCTACCACGCCATCAAGGACATGGCGTCGCTCAAGAAGCCCGTTGTTGTGACCGAGAACGGTATTGCTGACGCTAACGACACGCGGAGACACCTGTTTTTGAGGCGGTACCTGTACGCCATGAGTAAAGCCATTTCCGAGGGGATCGACGTAAGAGGTTACTTCCACTGGACACTGATGGGTGAGTCCGCGCGATCAATTGCGCGGAGCAGCCCACACTCAATAAGTGCATATCCCAATAGACAACTTTGAGTGGGCCGAAGGTTACGACTCCCGCTTTGGCCTGTTCGAGACCAACTTCGAGACACAAGAGCGCACTATGCGAGACTCGTGCAAGTACTACATGAAGGTCATCCAATTGTGGAAAGAGGGCAAGTACCGCCTTGAAGGACCGGTTGGGGCAGACAAGGCGCATGCTCTAGAATCGAACGGAAACGGACACGCAGCGGAGACAAACGGAAAGCTGCATTCGAATTGATCCGACAGGATCGTAGATATGTATGAATGGAGACAGCTCGTACATTATATTTGCTTAGTAAAAAGAGTAGTGAGCCTAAATGTTGGAGTTGGGGTGAAGCATTTCTCCTTGATGCCGGCAGATTCTGACAGTGAGAGAGGAATTCACGAAGTGCGAGAGCTCGTCCGTCTGCGGACACATCAAAATCCGAAGAATGTAATAGTTTCGGACGAAATGGGTGAAGACTGTCATCAGCGCACCTCACAAATGTCCTCAAGTAGGAGGATTGAGCGGAGCACACGAGGATCGCGTCTCTCCTCTCCTCCTCTAGTAGAGTAGAAAGATGGAGTCATTTGTACTTCGTTTGTGCTCGGAACGCGTCACCTGGTCTCGTGGTGTTTCCGGTACTCGGTGGTTGAACTCCCAACAGAAGCTCGGACATTGTCCGTGCCAACACGAGACGCAAAAAGGGCGAGAAATAGCATTCAATATATAACAACGAATGAACAGGGACGTGTCAAAGAGTTCAAGAGAGATTCGTTTATTCCAAGCATTCGAAACACTACATCCAACTCTAAATCTACGGTCTACAAGCTGCGAGCTGTCGGTCACCAGCGTCTCACTTAACAAGCGATACCGCAGCGTTTCCAGGGTGCGCGACAAGGACGCGGCTCGCAACAGCACGGGAAGCTCACCTTGCAAACAGTCGAGGAGTCAAACGGCGAGAGCCGATAAGTCGGTGTCGATTGAAGCAGCTTTCGCGAAAGAGTCCTTCAGGCAGATGCGCTCACATGTCAAGGAAGGGTAGGGCGAGGGAAATTGCGGCGTTGCGTCGGCCTTGCCCACAGGGAGGAGAGATTCGAAGCTTCGCCAGTCGATGAGGAGGGGCAAGTGATTCGCGCCGCGTTGCTCTGCCAACCCCGCTCGGGGTGCCCAACAAAGCCCCAACACTGCCCCTCCCGTTCGTTGGGTCCAGCCCGGCAGGGAACAGAGTGACGACCCCATCATCAGATGTTCGTCTCTGAGTGAACCTCGCGAAGCTCGGAGGGGACGAGGAAGGTGGAATTTCAAGTCCACCTGTGCCAGGTAATTTGTTGCCGACTCGACGCATATATGAGTGAGGTCATGGATGCATGCTTTCTTCTTTCATCAAAATTGCATTACCAGCTGTCCTACCAAGTAGAAGTGACGTGGTGCTCCGATGGACTTTGTCCTTCATCTCCATGACGTTCAATTTTGTAAATGTTGCATTATTCTCCAAGAACCATTTTGCTTTGCAACGAAACCCCGGATAACGTGCTTTGTATTTCAGTGAATTTAGCTACAAAAATGAAGTGGGCTAATGTCCCCCAACATTGCATCGAAATAATATTGAAGTGTTGAGATTGAAGGCGGTCTGAAGGGGAGCACGATCTTTGAATGAAATTCGATGCTTCTCGCTCTGATACCTCACTCCAGTTGATATCATCGTTACATTGGGTTCTACATTACTCCTGGGTACATATCAATATCCAAGCCAACAAGTTTAGTTCTCAGTATTTCTGAAGTGCAAACTCCCATTCAGTATCACTTTGCAAAATCACAGTACCGCACAATCACGAACCTTGTTGTCGTCATCCTTCCCGTCGGACTGAAAGATGAATGAACGGGATTAAGGGGAGCCTCAAGCCGAGGACGTTTCAAAAAGAACAACATACCTTTTTGCGAGACTCCTCGAACTTCTTGTACTCTTCACCCTTCTCGTGATCATC
>KQ965744.1:302112-314677 GCA_001574975.1 Gonapodya prolifera JEL478 | reverse complement strand
ATCGGCGACGTTTCGGTAGGTTTTCATGAGGGTGCCCTTTGAAGAAATCCTGATGACGGATGAGTGTCGTGACGTTTTCGTGCGAACCACATCATCCACTTTCACATGGAGTTTGCTTCACGAGGAAGAGAAAATCATCTCAGAAACAAGGTCACAAATAGCGTTCCGTAGTAGAAGTCACTCGTGGTATTTTTCTGGACGGACTGAAAATTCACGGTGGTCTTCGAAGAGCCACATTAAAGTGAGCCCCGCCGTTGTTTTCTTGATTCTGAATCACGGTTGTAAACTGTACAGCTCAAAACAATCACACCAACGTCCCACCTGTAGTTCAATGCTCTCCCGGCATCATTGGTTGAACCACCACGGTCACCCCTTCAATTTGTCCATTGTCGAGTTCGTGTCGCTGTATTCATATTACATTTGCGAGCAAATGGAAGCCAGAGCTTATTCACACTCCGCCGTACAATTAGGCATCCTACACACGGTATCAAAGGCTCCCAGTCAGTTCGGTGCCAACTCAAAATCCGTCAATCATCCCGTCGTCCATCTCCCCCACCACACCCCACCCCTAAAATCCAGTCACCCAATTTCCATATCCTCCTCCATCTCCTCTTCCCCACCCCCACTCGGTCCCCCCTCCATGTCGGCCTCCCCACCCAAGTCACTGCTCGGATCACGTCCGTACTCGAACCGCCCAAGTCCACTCCGCCGCTTCCCCGCAGAGTCCCTCGAAGTCCCCTCACCGCCACTGCCGACAGGAGAAAACCCGGACCCGGGGTCTACCCGCCGGAACCCCGACTTGGCCCCATGAAAGATTCCGCCGCCGCCTCTGGTTCCGACTGGCGTGTCCTGCTCCGTGTCGCCCCACCCTCTCCAACCGGATCCCATCCCATCTGACGGACTTTCTAGACCGCCGCCGTCGTCAACAGCGAAGATTGGCGACACTTGGTCCATGTCCGCTAAGCCTGCAAACGAGGAGGGAGTGGTGGGAGTGGGCGCCCTGCCGGTGTCCTGGGGAACAAGGTGCCGCAAGTTTCCGGGTACGTAGAATCGGTCGTCGAGGTCACCAGTGAACCGCTCGCTCCAATCTTTGTTACAACGGTCGGCACAAGTCACCATCGGGAATCGTCGAATCATCCAACCACAATGATAGAAACCACATCTCCGTCACCCACCATCCGCAATACAGCCCCCACCCGCAACGAGCCACTCACCCCTTCCTCTCCCCTCTCTAACAGCTCTCTCGAGCATATCCTGGGCAAAATCGCTCCCACCTAGGGCCAACGCGGCGTGGTATGCGGCAATAGCCGCCTCGATCCGCCACGCAAGGTGCTCCGAGAATCCCAAGCCCAGGTGCGCAGGTTGGTGTCGAGGGAATGCGGAGAGGACATGGCGGAACGTTGCGGAGGCTTCGTCGTAGCGTCTGATGTTCAGAGGCGTTCACGGGGTTGTGTGGGTAAAGGGTGACGGGTGGGAAGTGTGTTGGGGGTTGAACATAGAACGGGCGATTTCTTCACCTGTTCTCTCCCCCCCTCCACCTTCAGCAAGACCCACCTCAACTTCACCAACGCGTTCCCCAAATTACACCACGTCTCCTTCCACCCCACTGGCCGCCTATCCTCCCGCTCGCCCGCACATCGCAGAGCCTCCCGGAAACATTCGACGGCTTTGTCGTAGCTGTTATGCACCAGCATCAGCGATGAACAGTCAACATGAGCTCTTTACCTCTTCTCCACCACTCACAACCACGCACCTTCCAGCCCCGTACCACATGACCCCCGTCTCGTTGTGCACCGCGGGATCGCCAGGACACTTGTCCCTCGCGCGCTCAAAGTACCCACGCGCCACCATGGCGTTTCCCTGTCGAAGGTGCTCAACGCCCATGTAGAGGTCCGGGACGTGGGACCTGGCAAGAGGGGTACGGTCAGCGGTTCGTTCCTCTCTCCCACGCCCCGCACACCACTGCAGACTCACCCGCGATCAACTTTTCCCGCCTCCGCATACGCAGCCACTGCGGAATCACCCTCGCCCTCCGCGGCCCAGGCATGTCCGAACCCGACCCAAGCGACTGCGCACCTGGGGTCCGCCTGGGCGCACCGGAGGAACCACTTTCTTGCCTCGTCCATCCGGTCCGCGACGAGGTAGTAACACCCGGCGGCGTATAGTGCGGGCGCCGTGTCGGGCAGCGAGGCGTGTAGGAGGTGTGCGAGGCGGAATAGGGGTGTCGGGAGGCGGAGGTGTGCGAGGAGAGTGGCGTGTAGGAGGAGTGTGGGGGGGTGGTGTGGGTCTGTAGAAAGGAGGCTGTGGATGGTGGGCGGTGCTTAGTTTAGGGGCGTCTCCCGCATCGACTCAGACAAACCCACCCGCCCGTAACCCCAACAGCCTCCCCCCAGCGCCCCTCTTCACCTAACCGTCTGGCCCACGCCAGCTCCAACCCACGCGCCTTCCCTCTTCGTAGTCCAAACTCCGTTTCCAGCGCAGCGAGCGCCCTGCGGACCCTCGACGCGCTGGGCGACCCTGCGCCGCCCCCGGAGGCGGACAGGACGAGGTATACGAGACAGACGAGGCGCAGGAGGGGCGGCGGGAGGGCGGGTGTTGTGGGGAGGGAGAGGAACGTTTCGAGCGCGGGGCCTGTATGGGGTAAGGGGTGTCGAGTGGGGTGAGGACGGCGTCAGGGGGTGTGCGTTTGTCTGTCTCCGTTCGACCCCTTGTCGCATCCACGCGTTGTCCTCTCGTCCAGTTGCCCACACCACTCCATTCTCTGCCATGCGGTCTCCCCGCCTTCCACCAGTGTATACCCTTGCGGGCCGTTCTCGTTCATCCAGCTTTCTGCTCCTCCGTCACGTTGACCCGTCCTGCCCGTCCACCATTTTCCCGACTCAATTCCAACCCTTTCCTCCATTGCCATTCCACTAGCCCTCTCCACCCGCGCCCCACGCCCCAGCACCAACACCACCCCCACCCCCACCCCACAAAACTCACCCGCCCACCCGCCCCCAACATTCTCCCAGCACCTCACATCCTTCCCACCCGCCTGCATCCACTGCTTGTTCGCCGCGTCGTCGGCGCCCTGTCGCAAGAAGGTCTGGGCCATCAGCGCCGCGCGGATCACGTAGGGAGGAAATGGGAGGGGTGTTGGTGGAGGTGCGGGGAGGGCTGGGTCGGGTGTATGTAAGTGGGTGGGAAGGGGGAGTGAGTGAGTGAATGGGGTGACGACATGGTTGTGCGTCCTGAGGTTGATCGTGTCGAGCCATGTCTTGTCCACTCTCGCGCAACTCAACAAGCTGACGCCGTCAAACTCTCATTCACAACCACAAAGTATTCCCTCTCGTGCAGCTTCTTGTGTGGCGACTGTTGGGACATTACACCCTCGCACGTCTCCAATGTCTAGTTCTCCATCTCGTCGGGCACTTTCACTCTGCCACACACTCCTTCAAGCTCACGCGCGCCTCCACGCTCCATTCACACGCTCACTCGCGGTCCACGTTTCCATGCCCACGGTGCCATCCCTCGCACGCCCTCCCCACGCCACGCTTCCCCCTCATCCCTATCCATGTCACGGTCCGGCTCCCAACACCCTTCCCAACCACCATCATCACCCACATCGTCAGGTGCACGTGCCAAACCACACACTCTCCTCACGCCATCCACTCCTGCCGTCCTACTCCCCACGGTCTCACTCCCAGTCACCACGGCATTCACACACACATATACACCCTCCCATTCCCAACACCAAAAACTCACCATCCCACTCCTCATCACTCACAGGCCTCGTCCCTGCCACAACAAGCACATCCTGCTCCTCGCCCGGCGCGAGTCCGTCCTCATCTCGGGGCATACTCCCCGCGCCGCCGCCGCCGCCGCCGAGTGCCGACTGAGCGATTTGCGCGGGTGTCGGTGAGGGTATGGATGCGAGGATGGCGGGTGGTAAGGATGGGGGTAGGGGAGTGGCGAGGGGCGCGGGCGGGTTCGGGTTGGGGGGTTGTTGCGCAACGACGGCCTTGCCCTTTGCCCGCCCCGACGTTGGTGCCGCGGGGGGAGGCAGGGCATCGATGGCGATGGCGTTTACGGACGCGGATGCGGGGGAGAGTGCGGTTGGTTTGGCGCGGGTGCGTGGTGGCGGATGCGGGTTGTGTGGGGTAGTGTCCGGGTGGTGGTGCGTGGCAGAGGCAGATGCAGAGGCAGAGGCGGACGGGCGTGTGGGTAGGGCGGCGGGGGTCGCAGTTGCGGTTGCAGAGGTTTGGCGAGAGGACGGTTGAGTCTGCGTCTGCGGGACGTCCCACCACCACCCAGCCCCAACCGCGTCCGAGGACGCCCACACGGCGACCGGGGCGGACATTAACAGGGAGGGGAGTGAGTGAGCGCGCGGAGCAGGGATGCCGACCGCGCCCGGAGCTGCGAGCGGAAGTGGGGACGCCATTGCGTCGAGTGGGAGTTGTGGTGTGGGAGGGATGGCGGCGAGTGCTGATGCTGCTGCCTGTGGCGCGTTGAGCGCGAGGTGGCACCGTGCGGCGAGGAGGGCGGCGTGAGGTAAGAGGGAGAGTGAAGGGGTGGAAGTGAGCTGGGCGAGGGCGCGCGCCGGGGAAGAGGGGAGGAGGGCTGATGCGAGGGCGAGGATGTGCGAGGGGGAGTCTGTGGGGGGAGGTGGAGGGCGGGAGGTGAGGAGAGTGCAGGTGAGTGGAGTAGAGAGCGCGGCGTCTCTCGTGGCTCTCTTGGATACTGTCCGTGTACTGTCTCTCGTGGAATGGTCTGCATCGTTCGATGGCCACCCCGCCCACTGTCCATCTCCCACGACTCCCGGTGCCCTCTGACCCCGCCCGCGGTGCCGTGCAGGTACGCAGTCATTGCATCATCATCACCCGCGTCCCCTCTCCGTCGCCTGTCCTCCCAACCTCCAAGACCGTCCACCACCCCCCCCACACTCGCCACCTTCCCCCCCCGTCCCCATCCCATCCCACTCACCACTCAGCGCAATCGCCATCTCTCCCCACAGCTCCGCGCTCCCGTCCAGCCCCGCCTCCACCGCCGCGTCTCTCCACTGCGCAACGTGCGCCTCCACGTGCGAACGCATTCCGCGCGTTTTTCTCCTGCGAGCGCAATCGATCCGTTGCGATGGAAATGCAGTGCGTGTTTCCGCGGCAGTCGATTCCGTTTCCGCGTGGAAGATGGGTTTGGGTTTGGGTGGTGAGTTGGGGGGACCGAAGCCGGTGCACATTCCACGTAGTCACCCCCCAGTACGCGATCTCCCCCGCAAATTCTCCTTCCAATCCTGGACTTTCCCCCTATCCTCTCTACCCCACAACCTCCCCCCACACCCCCATCCCACCACCCATACTCACCCCCCGGCGCTCCACCACCGTTCTGCCAACACCGTACATCGTTCCCACCGGCCTCCCTCCACTGCTCATTCCCCGCGTCGTCGGCGACCTGCAAAGCAGCGTCTGAGCCCAAACAAAAAGAACCCCGCTGTGATCCCATTGACTAAGTGAACTTGAGGTGATCATTGTGACCTAAGCACACTCGAGATTCGTCACCACGTTTCACATGAATCAGCGGAGGGCGGGTCCGTACAGCGGCTGGCCAGGGGGAGAGCTGACAGCACTGGCTGTGCTCTCATTTCGTCGTGGTGCTGCGTGCATACCCTGCAAAAGTCGACGTGCGGTGTCACCTTGCCTCCCATGATCTCTGCCTGCGTCCTGCCGACACCATCACATTTTGGGGGCTCGACAAAGGCGAGCTCGACACCCCCGGGCTCCGATCCCGCGCCACGAGTAACTTCAGGCAGTCAGTCAGCGGGCGATTTTCAGTGCTGATGTCATCCATCGATCTCATCCACTGGGAAGGTGCTCCTCGGTAACTTTCTCAAGGCAAGATGGGCTTGTGGTCTCTTTCCGCCTCTCCCTTGCTTTTGCCGGGTAGGCTAACTTTTACACGGTTGGGACGCGTTTTGGCAACGATTTAAAGCGCATGCAGCAGAGGAAATCCGTATTGCCTCGTGCATACTAAGCTCGACATTGTTTTCCGCCTGAGAAGAGCGCACGAAACGCGACTGGTTCTCTGATTCTACCCCAGGCAATTTCCTTTCCCTTTTGCCACCGCCATAATTCCGGCGATTTGGGAGGGAAACGGATGCCACTGAGCCCTCATCAACAACATTTTGTGACCCACAGCATGCTCGTGGCTTCTTTACACTCTGCTCTTTTCTCCGCGGCCTTGGTTCCAGGAACTTATTGGTAAGCTCCTTTGCCACAAGAAGCACCACACTCGTTAATGAGTGACGTGTCGTGATGCCCTCTCTAGACTCCCTTTTCTGCAGTTGGAAGGTTAACTGACCCGTGCTCAGTGCCCTCCGCAGCAACAGTAGTTCCGTTTTCCTTCGCGGTATTGACACCCCCACAAGGCACAAGTACCTTAGTTTTTTGTTGAAGATCAATCATCCACAAAATGCACTCATATCTTCACCTATTCTATCACTCACTCCCGATCATCAGTGACAGTACCGTAACAGTACGCTCACACATCACAGCACTGAGCCAATCTCCTTTGAGCAGATTTGAACACGACTAGCCCCTTCCCACCATTTTGACGCATACGACGTGCTCGTGGGTGGTAGGCACTTGCCGGGACTCTCCTCAGCAACTGTCTTCGTCAAGAACGACATTACTTCCGCTTCATGATGTGCCGTGCCCAGAGTTCTCACTTGACACTTCTTTCGCGGTAAAAGGGCTCCTGACACTTGCTCTTTACCCTTTTCTGCGAGGCTCATTTCGTTTGCCGTGTTGGTCATGGCACACCCATCTCACTGCTGCACAATGTGTGGTGATAAACAGCCTGCACTTCTCTTTTGTGTGGTGGAGGGGTACCGGGCATGTGTACAGGGCCTTACCGCAAAGTGGATGTTCCACTCAGCAACTTTAAATGTGTGCTTGTTTGTCAAATGAGGGATGATTGAGGTTTGCAGCAGGTGTGGGACGAAGCGGAGTGAATGACGTAACGACAATTTATTGTTCGTCTCAAACTTTAGATTATGTTCAAAAATCATCGCACGTCTTTACTTTATCCCTTTATCCAAGATTCATTAAGCCGACGGAGGTGGGTGGTCGCCCTTTTCGACGAATTACGACGAATTAGGACGAATTACGACGAATCACGAGGAATCACGAGTTGTTGTCAAAGAGTGGGGCGAAAACGATTTCCAAACTCACATTGAAGCAGTCCCTGTGTACATGCCATCTACCGTCCACCTTTTTCCAGATGACAATGTATTTTCCTGTCTCGACAAGGACGCCGTCCAAGGCCCTGTGGAGATAGTGAACTCCGCGCTCCCAGGCGACATCAGAAGCTGCAACGGACGGGAAGTTGGGAGAAAGGAAAAGATAGGTACACCACCTAACTCGCTGCTACCAGAAAATCACACGAGACTCACAGACTTTGTGAACTTCTTGGGGAACGAGCTTTGGTGTTGCGAATCCCATTGATCTGAAGTGGTCAGGAACATGAGCAATACCTAAATGAGAACGTGGGAGAACTACTATGAGAAAGAGACTGAGGAAAAGTGTTTCAATCCTTGTCCTAACCGTCCCTTCCGACGATCGGTGGGCCATTTGGCGCCATGAACATTGCATCTTCGGTAAAAAACTGCGTTGCGGGAATTTGAAGTCACGTAGCGCGTCAATGAAAAACGAGACAGTGGGTTTTCGAATCATGAAAGAGTGGTGCTGCCTTTGGAAACAAACCTTTGCGAATTCGGTTCCATCCGTCTCAAAGGCCTTGAGAAAGCCCTTGTAGATGTCGGCTATTGTGTCCTTGAGTGCCATTGTGTTCAGAGGCCTTCGTTCAGTGCGTGAGGTTATAAATGAAGTTCAAGCAGCTGCCGCGATGCCCTGCCAAGACCAATATAATTGAGAGAAGCAGACAACGCCGCACAACACAGGACTCTTCCTCCTTGGAGTTTTCGCGATGCATACCTTCTTCAAACTTTTTGTAACCTGACGCTATTAAGAGAAGTTTAACAAAGTGAGATATGTCGAATCTTCATTAGTTTGAGAAGTGAGAATCAACACTCACTGCGCGCGCGTATGAGCGCAAGAATAATCAGCAAGTTACCATTCTGTCAACGCCCAGTTTGGAAAAGAGCTTCGAGAAAACCGAGAAGCGGATGCACACATTTCATGTCTTGAAATCGCACTTCAATTCATGCCAAAATTTCATTGGTTTCTACATTTACTTCTGGACATATCAAGTTCTACCATTCCACACGAGCAAATGCTCAGTATTTCTGAAGAGGTGAACTTTTTCAGCATCGCTTGCGAAATCACAGTACCACACAATTACGAACCTTCTTGTCGTCATCCTTCCCGTCGGACTGAAAGATGAAGGAACGGGATTAACGGGAGCCTCAAGCCGAGGACGTTTCAAAAAGAACAACATACCTTTTTGCGAGACTCCTCGAACTTCTTGTACTCTTCACCCTTCTCGTGATCATCACCCTTCTTCCACACATCGTCGCCCTTCTTGCGCTCATCGTCCTTCTTCCGCTCGCCGCCCCACTTCTTGTGGTCGTCCGACTCCTTCTTGCGCACCTCCGTCTTCTTGTGGGAATCGCTGGACTTCTTGTACGAGTTGTCGACCTTCTTGTGCTCGTCGAACTTCTTGTGCTCCTCCTTGTCGTGCTTCTTGCTCCTTCTCTCGTCTTTGCAGAAATCTGAGTCGTACGAGTACCTTTGAAAACAACGGGTGTCAGGTCAAAATGACGTCGATCAATTGCAGAGGGGCATTTCACTCACTTTTTCTTGTCATCATCACTCCAGTCCACCTTCTTGCGGCACTCGTCATCATCCTTGTAGTCGCAATATTTCTTCCACGACTCGTCGTGCTTGTCGTCCTTCCCCTTGTGCGAGTCGTAAGTCTTCTTCGGGGACTTTTTGTCGTCCTTGCGATGCTCATCGACGGGGTATTTGTCGTGTGAGTGTCTAGAATCGACAGGATAGAGGTGTCATGTGATGATGCCAAGATCTGAAACCCAAAAGGGTTGCTCACTTCTCCTTGTCCTCGCCGCCCCAGTAATCCTTCTTGCGCGAGTCGTCAGCGTCCCCATAAGACTTTTCGGCTTTGTAGTCTTTGTCGCCCGAGTAGTAGGACGGTTTCCTGTCGGTGGTGCACAGAACCCCAAGGTGAGACCGAGCTCGACGAGAAGATTCAGAGCAAGGAAAACAACCCACTTGTCGTATTCGTAGTCTTTGCTGTCAACGGGGTAGGCGTGTGTGCCGGCCGCGAGGACGAGAGCGAGGAGCAGCGGAATGGCGGAGGAGCGCATGGTGGTGGTTGGGCGATGTCGCGAAGAGAGAAGGTCGAAAGTACGAAAACGACTGATGATGGGAGTGGTGAAAGAGTTGGTCTTTTATGGCTTTTCGAGGCATGATGGCGTCACCANGCTGAGTGGGAACGGGCTGTGCTTTTCGTGCGAACAATTAACGTCACCACGGGCAAATGGAGGACTGAAGAGCTCAGAGTCTCCAAATCTGTATGTACACTGTAGCTGTAGATATCGGCGACGTTTCGGTAGGTTTTCATGAGGGTGCCCTTTGAAGAAATCCTGATGACGGATGAGTGTCGTGACGTTTTCGTGCGAACCACATCATTCTCTTTCACATGGACTTTGCTATACGAGGAACAGAAGACCGTTTCAAAAACAAGGTCAGAAATGGTGTCCCGTAGTACAAGTTATTCGCTGTATTTTTCTCGACGCAAGGAAAACACACGTTGGGTGTTTGCCAACGGCATGTGAACCCCACCACTCCCACGGCCACGCCAACCCCTTTGGAGGTTCCTTTGACCCCCACCATTCTTTGCCTCACTTTCAGCCCCGAAGAACTTACTTTGAACCCTCGCAGGGTGGAAGGATGGATTGACGACACTATTATTCGAATGACTGAGACTGCCGTGGCCCACCAAGCACACTACTACGCACATGCGCACGCAAAAATCTATCAGGTTATATCACGAGTACTCTCTCCCCCACTGTCTCTGCTCCCCCTCTCCCGCTCCCTCACCCACTCTCCAGCTCGCTATCCCTACCTCCCCTCCCCGTACCACCGCAACTCGCGACTCAGCGTCGACGGAATGGGGATCCCGCGCAGCCTGTCGTCGATGATGTGCATCCCGAGCGCGAATTCGTGCGCGGTCAGCCGGCCGTCGCGGTCGATGTCGGAGAGGGCCCTACGGGGACGTGGGTTTGTCAGACACCTTTGTCCGTTGTGGTACGTGCGGGCGGTCGCGACTCGTGACTCGCAACTCGCAACTCGCAACTCGCTCCGTTTGCAAACCAACACATTACCCCCCCAAACCGCACTCGCTGCACATGCCCACCCCCATCCACCCTTCCGCCCCGACCATAAACTCACCAAACCTGCTTCAACTCCTCCGCCTCCAACATACTCCTCGACCACACCTCGACCACGTCCGCGCCCTCCACCTTTCCCGCGCGCTGCATCTTGCCAAACAGCTCATCGTACCGCGCTCGCGCACCCGCGGAGACCGGTGCGGGACCGGACGCCGCCCCACCGGAGGGAGGGGAGGCAGGGGTGGGTACGAGAGGCGCAGCGATTCCGCGCCGTGCGGGGAGAGGAGGAGCAGGCGCGGCGGCGTCGCGGGATGGCAGCGAGGGCGGTTTGGGACCCGCGTCAGGAAGGGCGCGAGTGGTGTCGGGTTGGAAGGGCGTGAAGGAGGACTCGGACGGGCGGGCAGGGAGACGTGGGGGAAGCGCGGGGCGGGCAGGTGCCGGTACCGACGCGGATTGGCCCGCGGCGGAGATATGTGCAGGCGCATGCGCGGGGGCGGGTTTGGCGGAGGGGGATGAAGGGCTTAGAGATTGGGTTTGGGTCGGTGGAGGTGGTGGTTTGGGACGGGCTGACGGGGGCGGTGGTGGGGGCGCTTGTCGAGCGCCCAGAGGTAGGGATGCTACGGTGGAGGTCGAGGCCGAGGACGGGGTGGAGGACGAAATGAGTGCGTTGGAGGAAGGGGGTCGTGGTGGGTCGGGTCGGCGTGTTGGGATTGGTGGAGCCTGTGAAGAAGAGGAGTGAGCCAGATTACGAGGAATTGAGTCAGCAAACGGCATGAAGATGACGGTACGAGTTCAGAAGGGAGACAAGTTCAGAAGGGAGACAAGTCCAGACGAGTGAATCGTCCTCCCTTGCGGCGCAATAAATCGCGAGCCAATACGAGTCCAACCCTTTCCCCCCGCTCGTACTATTCCATTCGACGTGGATTATTCAATTCCGGCGGACACCTCGGTCAGCGCTCCGCTCCGCGCTTAGGCCTCGGTGCTCGCTGCGCTGGCGTCCCGACTGCTCACCTCTTTCTTCTCCTGCGCCCCATTCGCCCCAGTCGACCCGTTCGCCCAACTCGGCGCATTCTCGGCAGCCGCCCTCTTGGCCTCACCCGTAACCGCCTTCCCCAGCGCGTTTGCGACTTTCGCCTCCTCGTCGCGGGAGAGCTTTTGGCCTGTCGCAAGTTTCCACGCGGCGCCGGGCCCCGCGTCTTTCGCCGCGGACACAGCGACGCGGGCGGCCGACGCTTCCATTGCGGGGGAGAGCGTCACGCCCTGGGTGGCAGCTGCTGCGCGGATTGAGGCGCCTGCGATGGAGTGAGCGAATGAGGGGGATGGATTCGAGGATGGCATGAGCGGATGCGTTTGCGACGGGAGGGACGACTGCTGGAGGAGAGGGGATCTCGACGGAAGCGAGGGCGAGAGCGCGGGCGAGGATGTTGGCGTCGAATGCAAGGAAGCGGGCTTGGGCGACGGCGCGGGCGAGTTGCGTCTCGACGTCGACTTGCTTCTGAGCTGGGACGGCTTGGTGAGCGACTCTGCGACAACTGCGTCCGTCTGCTGTGGCTGTGTCTGTCCCCTCTGTGGCTCTGCGGGCGCCTGTCTTCGCTGGCTGGCTGGACTCCCGAATGGCGTCCCCGTCCCCGTCGCCGTCTTCGCACCCCCTTCGCCGCCGCCCTCGCCCGCCACCCCCGCCACCCCCGCACCCTCGCGCACGCCCGATCCCGTCTTGCGCAGCGTCACGCCCCACGGATTCGCGCCCTCCGTTGCTGCCATGTGCTGCTGCTGCGGACTCGTGTCACGCCTGCAGCCAATCAGAATCCGCCGCTCTTGAGTCCCGTCCTCGCTCTCGTCCGCGCACGACGCGGCTCGCACTCCTCTGCCGCGGTGAGTCCACTCCGCGAAACCGCCGTTGCTGTGTCGGCGGTTCAGTTCAAGACCGCAGCAACTTGGTCGTGCACAAACCTGGTATGGAATGAATGTATCGTATGCTTCTGCATTTTTCCAGGTGAGAAAGACAGAAAAAGAAATTTTTTTTTACATTTCAGAAGGACCGGTGATGGACGGAGGTGGAAAGTATGTTTACACACTCCCGCGTTTTCACCAAGATCAAAAGCTAATTGCAACCGCAAACACTTCTTAAACCTCGGGAAAAGTTTTCGCGTGTCGTGAAGGTCCATCCATGGTCAAAATTGTTGCACCGCTCGGGCCTTCCTTCTTCACTTCTTCACCCCCCCC
>KQ965744.1:208310-302060 GCA_001574975.1 Gonapodya prolifera JEL478 | reverse complement strand
CCCCCCACCCCCTCCACCACTCACCAAATGCCGCCCCCCAAACGCCTCGCCACGCATATCAAGCGCGGCATCGTGCGCATGTCCTGGGACTCGCTGTCCGTGTACAACTTGCTCCAGCGGACGCGGATGCCCGAGGCCCAGCGCTCCTCCACCTTCGAGCAGACATGGCTGGCAAAGCGCGAGACGAGGGGGTACCATGGCGAAGATATATCGGAGGATAAGTTTTTGAGGAGGCATTTCGATCCGTTGATTAAGTTGCCTGGTGAGTCGGTCTGCGAGGTCTGGAGTGCGAAGCAACGCAAGACCGAGCACCGCAAGCGCAGCAAGCCGTCCGAGCGTAGCGAGGACACCGAGGCCTAAGCGCGAAGCGCTGACCGAGGCTGTCGAGCGCAGCGAGTGTGTTTGCCGGAGGCCACGTACTGCGCGAAGCGCGAATGATACATGGCGGAGCGGAACATACTCTCGCGGAGCGTACATCGAGACCGAGAGAAGTCCGCCGGAGGGCGTGCGATCCTGCGCGAAGCGCGAATGATACATCGCGGAATGTCAACTCTGGGAGGATTCGACTGTTAGGCAGCGGATGGGAGACCCGTCTCTCTCTCCGGGTACAATGAATTTGAAGACATGTGCGCTGGAAAGAGGATCATATGGCCCACTGCGAGGGAGGATGAGCGACAACCATCCTCTGTCAATGCTCGGTCGGAAAACAGCAGACCCCGACACGCCAAGCACGGTGGACGAAAGCGCGACTGCACTTTGTACCCGTTATCTGACTCTTCCCTCCCTACCACCCTTCTTCCCCCTCCTCCTGCCAGACATGCACTCGCACCCCTCAACCACCGCCTCGCTCCCCCCCATCGCGACCCTGTGCTTTGCCGAGCTCGAGCGCCGGCTAGACGTTGCGATTTTCCGGTGTCTGTTTGCCCGCAGCGTCGGGCACGCGAGGGGGATGGTCGTACAGGGGCATGTGAGGGTGAATGGCGAGCAGGTGGGTTGCGTGTGGTGAGGGTGGAGTAGGGATTGCGGGTTGCTTTGAGTGGCGACTGATTTGTTTGTTTTGTCTCGCTCCGCACGAACGCGACACGATATGATGACGACAGGTGGTGCAGCCGTCGTACGTCTTAAAAGACGGGGACGTCTTCTCCGTCGACCCCGCCGTGGTTGTGCTCTTGCGTTCCAAGGAGGAGGTCGCGGCTGCCAAGGCGGCGGCGGCGGCGGCGGCGGCCAAGGGCGAGAAACAGAGTGCGGTGGAGGAGGAGGATGAAGGTGCCAAAGGTGCCGAAAGCGATGGCAAGGAGCAGGAGCAGGAATCGGACGTGGCTGAACCCGTGGAGGGCGAGAAGACGGAAGCGGACGAAGCAGCTGCAACGGCGCCTGGGGCCAAGCAGCCCAGCTACACCGTTCCAAACGTCCAACTCAACCGCGCCGCACTGCGCCGCGGGGAGTTGCTCGAGTTTTCCCCGCCACCTTACCTCGCCGCCTTCCTTTTCCTCCCCGAGTACCTCGAAGTGGACTTCACGACGTGCTCGGCCGTCTTCCTCCGCTCTCCCACGGTCGCCGCGGGCAAGTGCGAGCTGCCCTCGCCGCTTCCCGCCGAGAGCCACGCCCTGGCGTACGAGTGGTACTCGAGGAGATACTCTCGGATGAGTCCCAGGCGAACGACGCAGAGCGTGCAGGTGATTCGGGGCCAGGAGGTGAAGCTGAAGAAGGGGGTGGGGATCATGTGGCGCAAGGAGGAGGAGCGCCGCGAGATGGAGCGAGAGAGGATGTTGAGAGAACTGGCGGCGGAGGAGAAGGAGAAGGTTAGAAGGGGCGTCGCGGAACGGGGGGTCAAGTCCAAGAAGACGCTTTTGGAGGCGGCGTAGAACACTCTCCCGCGACTAAGCGAAGGGGGATGGACTTTCGGTAGTTGACAGATAGGCTGTAAAGAGAGAATGCACATATTTCGCTGTTGGCTTCGAAGGAGGAATTGGGGTGCATCGCAGGGTCGTAACAAGCGTGCGAACAGACAGCCACCATCATCTGCGTTCCCCCTTGGCAATCTCGGAACGTGCCTGCGTTGAATTTAAGAAGAAAATGAAACGATACACTTGCGAGTAAGAGAAACAACAATCAATTAATTTTAGTTCCGTTTTGGGTTCGGGGAAATGAGACAACGGAGGTTTTGCCGTTTGACCGTCGGTAAAGCGAGTTGCGACATTTTGTGGAAAAGCAACGATCTGACGATGGCAGCGAGGTGCGTACGCTCGCGGTCACGTGACGGTGTCAACGCTTTCTCATCAATCCGACGGCGCAGACGGCTCACGCCCTACATCGCTGAGCTGTTCACATCGGAAACGCTCCTCACAGCCAGAGACACGGTCGCAGATCTGAAGCGGACTATTTTTCAGACACCGCACGCTCTCACGGTGTATCTGCAGCTGGACGATCCGCATTCATACCTGCTCGCTCAGGCGCTGCTCAAACTTGCAATTCAATTTGAACCAGGCACACTCGTCAATGTTCGGATTGTCGGGCCACCCGAGGAAGGAAGCACGGTGGATCAGAGCACTTGGGCCGAGTGGGCGAGCCGAGACTGCTCGGTGGTGGCACCTGGTATGCAACAGCAATCTCCTGTTCATGGTTTTACGATCTTGAATACCGATCCGGCACTCTCCCTTTGCTGGCTTGGTAATTTCAAACACAGTGTTTGACCTCGAATTTCCCCGAGACTCCACAACACCCGCCCCATCAGACGTTGCTACAGCACAATCGCTTGCTGCGGCCCTAGAACTAAAAATCTCTACGGCCGAAGGTTCTCCTCTTTTACATCTCTCCAATGTGGTTCAGATCATGGCAGCCCTGCGGTCCTCCTCGCCATCATCTGCTCTTACCACTCTTCAAGAGACATACGGGCTCGACAGCACGAGCACTCCAACCACGGAAACCGTCACACATCTTCTCCACACCAACACCCAAGAAAGGTCAAAAAAGGGACACTATGCGTCAGCCATGGTCGAATACGGCGGCCGTTGGTTTTGGGGCATTGACCGACTCGAGTTGTTGTTTCTTCGACTGAGCCAGGCCGGGGCGCTCAAAAAGGACACGGAACGAAAGATCAACGGAGCCACTGACGCTGACTTGGCTCATGCCTTACTTCCAGTCTCGGTTTTACCTTTCAGGCCACACCTCGCGCGACTCCCACAAACACCAACTCCTGGTAGCGGTAGCGCGCCCGTGGTTCTCGACGTATTCTGGTCAATCCGGTCTCCCTACTCTTACGTCTTTCTTGCACGAACATTGCCCAAGCTGTTACGCCGCTTGGGTACTGTCAACAAGTGCCAAGTCAACCTTCGCCTGGTGCCGCCCATGGTAACCCGAGGTAGGCGCTCACCTTTCCACACCCTTTCACCAATTGAGCTCTGCTCTCATCAATCCAAACCCCAACTTACCCCCCGTGCCACTCAAGGCGTCCCCCTGTCACCCGTCAAACGCCTGTACATCACCACCGACGCCTCCCTCTGCGCGCGCCGGTCTCTCGTTCCATTCGGGCGCATCTCAGACCCGCTGGCGCACTGGCACCGCGTCGCAGCGGTGGTCTACGAGGCCCGCAAGATGGGCATGAGGTGCGAGTGGGAGCTCGTTCTAAGCGTGATGCGGGGGTTGTGGGCGCAGGGCCTCGACGCGGCGTCGGACGCGGCGCTGGTGGATGTTGCGCAACGGTATGGGATTGCGAGCTCCGATGCGCGCAAGGCGATTGAGGAAGCTGAGAGAGACGATGCCGCGTGGCGGAAGGATGTTTCGGACAATCTCAGTGCACTCACAGAGCGGGGGTTGTGGGGTGTGCCGAGTTTCGTTGTACGTGGCGGAGGAGGATATGAGTGTGCAATGTGGGGACAGGATCGAGAGTGGCTGGCGTGGGAAGCCGTGCGCCGGTTCAGTGCAAGGGATGACGTACACGCAAGGCTATGATACAGCCAGCTCAAGTATTCACTTTTTGGACGCTGAATACCATGTTTTGATGCTTCACTGTACATGAGTAGGCAATACTGATTTAACTCAGATCCTGAGTCACGAACTCTGGATACTCCAACAGTAATTGGTGGAAAGTAGTTCGTTCTGCGACGAGATCGGCAACGAGACCACAAACGACGGGAACCTTGAAAATGACGCATCATTTTAAAAAACTTTTCGCGTTTCGCATCTTGGTGGTGGCAGGCAGTCTCCTCACCGTGTCTCGAATTTGCTTGAGCGAATCACGTTCTCGCAATGTCACAGTCCCATCCTTCACAGTCTGGAAGTCAATCGTCACGGCAAACGGCGTACCAAGCTCGTCGTTCCGGGCGTACCGCCGGCCAATCGCGGTCGACGATGTGTCGACTTTAATGGGCAAGTTGAATCGACGCAGCTCTTTGCTGCACTGGTCCACAAAAGGATCAAACAGTTCGTTGCTGGAAATGGGGGTTACCAAACATTTGTAAGGCGCGATGACGACAGGGAAAGCCAAGACCTGATTTCAATGAGGAACACGAAAAGTGTAACATTGGACTCAAGCAATCCCATCACCAACGTACGTTTCTTGCTTCATCGCCACCTTGGCGATTGTAGAAGGAGTGCTCCATAAGAGAGTACAGGATTCGACCGATACCAAAGGATGGTTCAATGACATTAGGGATGAACTCGCGGACTTTCGAGGGTCAATGTGCGATTTGAGAAAGGTAACACAATGAGTTTGATTCGAGTGACGGATCCGACAATCAAGAAACTTCCAACGTGGATTGTTCCAGATGCATTAGTTCCCAAATGTTACGACAGCCCACTGTCCCATCTGGGGGGAAATTCGCTCATACAAGCAACAACCAAACGGGCTGCAACGCTTGCGGGAAGGATATGCAGTGCCAACTTAACGCGCCGCATAACGCGAACGACAATAAATAAGCTTGCTGATAACACATCCAACACACGCTGCGCTTGTGGATACATCGTCATTGTTTCAATCTTGCACACTTATGACTCAAGTCCCACCAATACCCGGCTAAGTGCCGAGGGAGGGGCATCCCCGGCAACCGATAAACTCAAAATGAGAGACTTCTCACAATCGTCTGTCAGTTCGGTTCGCATTCCTCCATGATGGGAGATCTAAGGAATGTGCGTAGCGCCTCCCAGAGGCTGATCCTTCGAGTCCTGATTGCAGTGAAGGTCCAGAAACTCACCGTTTATCTTTTCCGTGATTTTGAAGATCTTAATAATGTCATTTGTCAGCTCGTACGTCTTGCCATCAGTACCAGTGACAGAGACTTTGCTGTAGAATTAAAAACGAATTGTCGGTTTCGACGGACACTTTGTACAATTGAAAAGCGTACCCTCCACCCGATTCCAATCTGTCCTGCAAATCTTTGAGCTTACTCTCATCCCAGATCTTTTCCGTGTCTTTCTTATCCTTTCCACCAAGGTTCGCAGCACTGTCACAGCTGTCATCGAGAAGGGAATCCAAATAGCCTTCAACAGCCTTTGCATCCTTTTTGAAAGTGGGGCCGAAGCGAGGTTTGTTGCGCTCTAGTACAAGTCGTTCCCGAGTCAAAGGTTCGGGAAGAGAGACTTGAACAGTGAGCCGCTCGTTGGTTCGTCTCGAATGTTGGGTAAGGTCATATGCGGAGCGATCTGCACAGCCCACGCACTCAATCCATCCCTGGAGTGGGGAAGAAAATGGGCATGACGCGCAAAATCGCAAGAGAATCAGCTACTCACGTAAGATGTTAAAATCTCTGCATCCCAACAATCTGTTGCGTAATGGGCCATCTCATTCGCCATGTGCTGTCTGAACCGCAATCTGCCGGGATCAATGCCGATTTTGTGGAGGAAAAGTCCGATACGGGCGACGAAGTAGCCGAGGGTTTCGTTGTCCACAATACGCTTTAATGACGAGTCGTTAGCGGCATCACAGCGGCCGAAGGAACAAATAACGGCATACCTGCGCAACTGCTTCTCCGATTGTCATATGAATTGGTTCACGACCATCCATCTGGCGGTCACGTGGAAACAGCGGCAATCGAACATCCTTGACCAATTTAAACTTTGGGTGGGACTTGTCGGCGGGGTCCACGAAATGCTCGATCTCCGCCATTGTAAACTCACTTCGGCAAAAATATCACATTGAGCATTTTGCAGGGTGATAAAATGATGGATGTTCGCTCACCGGACACGTAACAATCCCTGACGAGGTGCTATTTCATTTCGGAAAGATTTACCAACGGATGCAGAGGCAAACGGAAGTTGCTGGTTATTGAACTCCAGCAGACGTTTAAAGTTAACGAAGTGGCCTTGGGCTGTCTCTGGGCGCAGGTAACTTGAGTGCGGAGTCTCAATTGTAAGCTAGTTTGCTACGGCGATGTTTCAGGAATGCTCACCCCCGAAGGGCACCTGTCGGGCCGATCTGTGTCACAAACATAAGATTGAACTCTTCTGGATCGGTCACTGGATTGCCAGTGTCGGGTGCCCGAATGTCGAATTTACGAAGGACCTCCTTGAAACCATTCTGATCGAGGTTGTCTAACTTCAACAGCAAATCGGACATAGTTAAAACAGACAACGAGAGGGTCCCCCGTGAAAGCACAGCACACACCGTATCAAGAGTTCGCTCGTAATCCGCCTTAACCTCTGGCTCCAGGATGGTGAATTTAGGCTTCGCCTCCTTCTTGACCTTCTTGCCATCAGCGTGTGGTTGGGAGGGTTGCGCAAGCTTCCTCAGCTTCTCATCTTCCTCAAGTCTCTCCTTCAGGACAGCCTTAATTAGGTGGTCGACTCGGAATATACCCGGCTTCGAGGCATCAGAATCGCGGACCATGTAGTCGAGGAAGCGGTCTACGTGACCAGATGTTTTGAAGACATCATGAGGAGTGAGGTTGGTGCAGTCCACCTCAAGCATGTCCTCCTCAATTACGAAGTGCTGGCGCCAAAGAGCGAGAAGATTCGACTGAACGCCACAACCGGGAGGGCCATAGTCATATAAGCCGGCAACACCGCCATAGATTGCAAAGGAGGGAGAGTAGAAAAACCGCTTCAACAAAACGGTTTCCAAGACAGAGCGGTCGAGAGGTGCATTGCGTTGAGAAACCCTCCTGGTGTCAGCTTCACGCTGAAGTTGTTCTAGCCTGAGGATATTCAGACGATCTACTTCCTGGTTGAACCACATTCAGCAACAAATTTTGATTGCGATCTCAGTTTGAAGAAACTCACGGGTCCTACAGCGCCCGGGGGAAAGTCACGAGCCCTCAAATGCTGTATTTTATCTGTTGTCTTTCCAATGAGTTCCGAGAGCTGATGATCACTTAGATCTGCCGGGTTGAAGTCACGGTGCTGACTAGACGGCATCGAGGATGAGTTCCGGAACGAATGAAACGTGAAGCTGGATCGCAAAGGAGCGATTCGTAATCGATGAATGCGGACTGTGGCAAACAAATAGGGAGAAGCAAGGGAATGTGTCTTGAAGGGAAACGTTTTTTTCATCATTTGGTCACGCCTGGCGTGCTGCAGTGCCACCGAAATGCCGACTCTCTCTGGCCACCCACTCGCCAATCGTATCCATCTTTCATTTTCCATTTTTATTTCGTATACATAGAGCTGCGATGCTTAATTGATTTGCGGGTAACTACTGGGCATTGGAGTGAAAAAAGTGGTGGAACACCGTACACACGTTGTTCACATGGATACATATGAAAGGGTATCACAGTAGGAATGGCAAATGAACGATACAGAGAGTTGACCACAGCCCGCCGATCACCCATAAACGATCTTTATGGCACGCGGATTCCGCAATAAACGGACCCCTCAAAAGAATACGTCACAGTAATGTACCGCGGCAATGCATTTCCGCGCGGACGTGGACGAGGGCGAGGACAACGCGGACATCCTTCTGGTCCAGCTTTTATTCCTCAGTATCAGGCGAATCCGGTGATTCAGCAACCAATTTATGAGCCGGAGCCCGTGGCTCGTATCCGTGATCTGGTATCACAGCTTTCTCGGGACGAAAACGACCCGTCTTTTATTCGGAGAACAGAGATTGCAAAGCACCTGTCGCAACATCTGCACCAGCTGCACCCAGACCGTGCTCGAGTTGCAGTAGATATAGTTGTGCGAGGGAGAGGAATTACATCTGCTCTTGAGGACCCCAGGTGTGTCTGCTGTGATTGCCTATATCCTTCTACTTCGTGGCAAGGAGATACGGGTGTGATGTCTTTGAATTCACGAAAGTAAAAGCTTTGAGATATGTGGTTAACGCCTCTGAGTGTTTGAAGAGCTAAGCGTGGACTTGACGGGATCTATTTATTCCCCATCGGCTGGATTTACCCTCTCTATTCACCACAATCTTTGCCGTAGGTGTCCGGCCTCATGCAGGTCCTTTCTTGGTGACGGGCTGTGCGCTCTTGGAGTCTCACTCCACCCATTAGACGCGCACATCTTGCTGGATTGGCTAGTAATGCGTGTGAAGCGCTCTGTGTCCTCGTCACCAGCGCAGTCCAGCTTTCAAAGTACTTCTCCCCCTGGGTCAGGTGCAATCGCAGCGCGAGTCAGAGAAAAGGAGCGCGAAAAAGAGGAAACAGCGATGCTGATGCGCGTCATTGAACAGGTATGCCTTCAATGTGGTTCAAAGACCTTCTTCTGAGCATAGTATTCTATTTGCAGGTGATGGGGCCGTCAACTTACCGAGAAAACCCCACAAAATCCCCTCTTGCTGGAAATCCTACTGTTGTGACTGGAGTAATTCGGGACATACTTGCCCTTCTTGATTCCGCAATGTCCCCAGATGCTCTCATCCCATCCCTTGGAGTGCTGAAGGTTGTGTCAGAGGGGTACCCCATCCAATTTGGAATTGCATTTGAGGTTAGTTTTGCAGGGGTTTCTGGTTTGACCTCACATGTGAATACCCTTTTGTGCAATCGTAGGACATAATTGACTTACTTGTTGGGTGGTACGTGGAGCCTACGACGAGCGATAATGCTATGCGTGCTTTGGAGCGTGAGTGGCAGTTGCCTCTTAACGAATTTTCTCCGTTTGACCCATGCTTTTAGTGGCCTTCCTCTCCTACATACCCTTCTGGCTGCGCCACCTTTCTGCTGCGCTGCAGCTCTTGGGACATTTATTGCATGATGCCGAGGTGGCTACAGAGCAAATCAATGGCTCCCTACCTGAACCAGGCGAGGCGAAATGCTTTGCGATACTCAGGTAAGTACTGTGAATGCGAAAATACTAAACACTGTTTGAATGCTGTTCTTCCATAGATGTGCCTTCGCAATATTGCACTCGCTTTTTCTCTGCCTTACCGATGTTGCAGTCGCCGATGCCGAGCGTTCCCATATGTCGAACGTCCGGTCACTTACTGTGCAAGCTTTCCATCTTGTCACCAAAGCATCTCGACGATTTGGCGGGGGTCGTCTGCGTGACATAGCTGTTGAGGCTGGAGTAACGTTTGGTACTCTGATGAATGGAGACCCAGCTTTCCAGGAAGCAGCATTCGGAGCCGTGCTAGTCGAAGTGGAAAAGGAAGATATCACCAAAATGGAGGTGCACGCTATCTTGGAGGGTGCTGAAAAGGCATGTGCTACATGGTAACATTGTCCACGGAAACGCAGCTAATTTTATGACATTGGTTCAGCTTATCGAGACTTGGGATCGAGGGGTGTCTAGTGCAGTCCTGCGAAGTCTTATCGATTGGAACTACACTGGCAGTACAAGCTCGGCTCGATATCGGCTCTCTGCCATTCCAGGCGCAATTCAAGGAATTTTTCGTTTAGCATCAATTTTAGTCCTGCATGGTACTCCAACTCAAATGTTACTGGAATCTCTGACAGAGGAGTTGCAGTGCATTGCCTTTGCATTCGGACCACTTCCGAAAATGTCACCGACTCCTGTTCCTCCTTGGGCTCTTCCAAGCGCCATTTCTGAGGTTGCGCTTCTCAATATTTCTTTGCTCCTGGCGTTCGTGAAAGAGCCCTGCTCCGGTGATGGCATCTGTCCGGTGAACTTAGCTATTCATTTGGTCAGGGTGATTGAAAGCGATGCTGTTGCAAAGGGTAGGGCAGCTGCAAGTGTTGGGTGGGCGAGAATTGATTTTGCAATCTGCTCAGCACTCAGCAGCTTAGCGAGACTGTGAGTTTTTCTGCAGAATCACACGCGAGCGGGAGTATGACTTTTATCTGAAAGGCATCAGTTCTTTGTGGATGCGTCATGCCAACACATCGGAAGCAGGCATAATTTGTCTCTCCGAATATGGAATGCATATGTTGGCATCTTGACAATGAAAGACGATGGAATTCTTGACCAACGAGAGTTCATTGCAAGATTAATGGATGATCTGGAGGACATGCCCGAATCCTTCGTTGCTCTTACGAACCCAAAACCAGTTTTGGAATTCGTGAGACGGATCATCGGTGAGAGAGTCTGGCGTGTTTTGCATTCGGTACCCACAACTCATGTGCTCCACAGATAGAAGCGACGATCCTCTATGCCGAGCCCGAGCTCTGTCTTTCTTCAGGCGACGCTTTTCTTGGTTCTATGATGGTCTTCCAACGGAGACGTGCAGCGCATTGATCGGGTGTTTTCCGAGGTGAGACTATGAATTATTACAAACGAAGAGGTTTAATACAACTTGCACCAAGACTTGATGATGTGTTTCCACTTGTGCGAGAAGAATTGCAGCAGCTCATTCGTTCGATTCCATCTCCGTTGCTTCTATACACCGTGCGAAAGGCTGCACAGATGATTTCGATTTTGTTCCAAACGAAATTTAAGGTGAATACACCTGCCTTTTTTGCCTTATAACTAATTTTTTTTGGGTTGGATTGATCTCTCATATCCCTTGTATCATATACCAGAATAACATTCGAAAGACGGCACACATCGGAACCTTCCGTCCAAAGCACTTTGAGATTGTGATGTCTCGACTAGGACTGGACGAAAGTTCCGGAGACTCGCATACTATAGAAACGGACTTGGATTGGGCTAGGAAGCTGTTTCACACCTGTCAAATGCCGTATTACCTGTCACTCGATGCTCCTTCGCTTAATGTTTATTCAAGTATGTTTTGATCAATCTCGCTTGTCATTATCGATTCTTTTATACCAAGTGATGCTGCAGACGAGGTTCTGTGGTCAAGAAGTGCACTAACTGATTGGGTGTTGTGGGAAGCAGCACGTTATTTAATCCTGACACGGCTTCGAACTCCATTTGGCGGGCCTGTTCAGACGCTCGAGGCCATTGAGCGGAGACTCCGAGAACTTGTCGATGGACACAACTTACGGTATGGGCAAGACAATTAATACTTCCGTAATTCATTACATGCTGCAACCATTTGAATACGTAGTGCACTCTGGGACATCATTACGCTCATTGACATGCTCGAACTTAATTTCCAGAGCTCAGTGGAGGGTTCAGCACTGAGTCATCTTCCTCCAGTACCCCGAACAAGTACTTTATTTTTCCTTACCAATCAAAGAACGGTTGAGGACTGGCTTGACCGCATCCGACCAACTTTGATCGATGGATGTGGCAGACTCGGAGTGATTGCTGCAGACGTTCTAGTCAAGCATACGACGAAGGTAATTACAGTTGCTTTTTTTTTTTTTTTTTTTTTCGGTTTTCGAAGGGTGCGATAACAAAAGAAAATTGCTGTAGATTCTTCACAACAAGGGACGATTTTCTGGCCCTCACTCTTCTCATTCCAATTTTTGGGACCTTGGTGGGTTTCCATTTTATGGCCAAAATAAGGAAACAAAAACGCGAACCTTGAATTTAGGGCGAGCACTAATGGCAAGAAAGGATTCTGATGTTCTCCAGGGGCTGGAACGCCACGAAAGAACCACCTCGAACGACCTCATGAACTGTGACGTACTTGTCGTTTTCTCCCTGCTCGCAGAAGTAAGCGCGAATGACAATTCAAACCGTTTAATCTGAAATTGTCTCCACTCTTCCACAGGACAACATTGAAGATGCCATTGCCAGACTTAAAGGGATAGACCTCTCTTCCGCTGATGCTCTGGGCGACCTCAAAGATAGTCTATCTCGTTTGGTGAGTGTCAAACCTTTTCACTGCGATCCTCGACTCTGACTTGCAATTCATCGAGCCGATTATTCCACGCGAAGAACGTACTCACGATGTATCAGAGTCGACGGGTGATGGTGCATTGAGCAAGGAGATGACTGAAATGTTGCGACTGAGTCGCTGGGAACTAGATTTCCTTGAAGAATCACCAAATCAGTACATTGGATGGTCCTTAGATGCACTTCGAGCTGCCGCAGAATCTTCCCTCATGGTTGCCGGCGATGAGGCACCACAGATCACTGCTCAACGACCGATTTCAATATCCTATGAGGAGCTAGACCTTCGTGAACTGCTTCTCTTGAGACGGAAGTCTGGACGTACCATTACTGACTTGCAATATCCCTTGGTGAAAGCTGCTCGAAAATCACGGAACTTCATGTTAGCAGCAAATCTTCTTGCAGAGGGGGGCGAAAGCTCCACCCGAGAGGCATGGCACTCCTTGCAACAGGCGAAGCTACTCCACCAAAAAGGTGACCCTTTGGCAGCAACTTCCCTCTTGTTGACTGCTATTGACGAGAAGGCTGCGGGTCTGTCACATTTCATTGTACTTTCGAGGATTGCACCACAACGATCACGTTGGGAACAATCAATTTTGGACGATTCTTGGTCTCGTGTCGCAAAGCCATATGAAGATAAGCCTCTTCCTTTTCAAATTTTGGAAGAAGCGGTGAATCGATTCCCTGAAGAACCAAAGGCTTGGTATGAGTATGCTTCGTGGAGCCATCGTCAAGGAGCTCGTCTTCTCGAAGAGCTTGCAAATCAGAGCGAAACGACACAGAATCCCATTATTGCGACTGCACGCTCCAATTCGGGGACTTCATACAAAGTGAGACGCAACTGAAGTTCTTCCAATTCCGTCTAACAGACGGGCTTTAGTCTCTTGCAGCGGAATTAATAACATTCCTGAATGCTGAGCATACTGGAAGCGTAAAACCAAGTCTCGCTGAAACGTTGCAATCAGGAGATTCGACACCTGAAGCTGCCACCGCTTTACGTACCGTTGGTGAAATGATAATATCACTTCATGAAAACGCTGCACGGGGTTATTTCCGGTATCTGCACTCTCTGAAGAGTGTGAGTGGGAAGTGAAGGTCTTATGTCTTCCTCGCACGTTGATAAATACGTTTCCCCGTTTCAATATTAGGTTCCTGAAAATCATAAGAACGAAGACGGTCGGCGATTGAAAAAGAAAGCGTGCAGCCTGATTTCTGCCACGTTGCGACTGCTCCGGATATTCGTCAAGTTGGGACCATCTATGCTACCACTTTTCGAAACAGGTTTCGCTGACACAGAGTCTGCTGTTTGGGTCCGCATTGTTCCTCAAATTTTTGCTCGCCTGAGTCACCCTCGGAAAGTTGTTGGGGAAGCGCTTCTCAAACTTCTTGTACGTGTTGGGACCGGAAATCCTCAGTCTGTAATTTTTCAGGCGCTGTCTGCTTCCTCTGCATCATCGGTGAACCACCAAGTACTCTTAGCGGAATTGGAAAAGGCCGGCTTGCGAGAGCTTGTTCAACAAGCACAACTACTTGTCAGTGGGCTTATTCCGATAGCTGTCCTGCCGGAGGAGACATGGTTCAGCAAAGTGAGTTCATGACCATTATCTTGAGACCCACAAATATAATTGTGCTGGGACATTATATCATCGACGAACACGAACCAGCTTCAAATGTTTGAGAGCGAGTCTGCGAGGAGGTACCAGCGCGTTGAGTTCGAGAGGAAACGTGTCGCGAAGAATATGTCTCTGTCGGACCGCCAGAGGGAAAGAATAATTCGAATGACGTACGCAACAGTCATGACCCCATTACTGAAACAATTCGACGATTTGTTACTTGCGACGTTTCGACGTACAATTCACGAAGAACGGTTTTGGAGTGTGTCTGGGGAAGCTATTATGCGAGCGCTGCAATCTTTCAAGGATCCCCAAGAATTCGGAAGCTTTGTGGATCTTTGGAGACCGTTTCAAGATGTGAGAGCGTGGTTCAGTTTCCCCCTGTACTCTCCCAAGATCCAACCACTCATAAAAACAGATTCAAAGACGTTTACAGAAGACACTTCAACAGAGATCTCTCCAGCTAACAAATGTGGGATCTTCACTTGGAACGCTCGCTCCGGGGGTACTTGAGATTCCTGGCGTGTCAACAGCGATTGTTGGAATCGCGGAACAGATTGAAGTTCTACCCACCAAAACAAGACCGAAAAAGTTCTCATTTATTGGATCCAACGGAGAACATTATCCATTTTTAGTGAAAGGTCACGAGGATTTGCATCTTGATGAGCGGATGATGCAATTTTTGGCCGTCGTAGACGATTTGCTTCAGCGAGATAAGAATGGGTGGGTAAAGCATTTATCGACCAGGGGCTACCCTGTAATACCACTGGGCAACTCCTTTGGACTTATTGCTTGGGTTGAGGTAAGCAAAGATTTTCGTGCTTGGTTTGGCATTGTGCTGAATACCCTTTTTACAAAGGGAACAACTGCGATCTTTACACTCTATCGCAAGTGGCAGCAGAGACAGTACAACAATAGCCTTTTGATGTCGAAAGAGGGAGATGGGCCAATATCCCTGCCACAAAAGCCTCAAGATGCATTTGCTGAACGTTTAGCAAGGGCGTTGGATCAAAATGATTTGCCTCGAACTACATTACGAAATCAGATACCACAATCTCTACTTGAAGATGTTCATCGTTCGTTGGAGAGTGAGGCTCCAGATTCCCTAATTTCTAACGAAATCATATGCACATGTGCGGATGCACAAGAATTGTGGAAAAAACAGAAGTGAGTGAGGAATTATTGTCACAAACCTGTTTAGACCTTCAAACACGGCGATGAAGGTGCTTTTCTCGTTCCACTGCGGTCATGTCTATTGTTGGATACGTGATAGGGTTGGGTGACCGGTAAGGATTCAACACTCATCGTTGATACAATAAGCTTGGACCAACAAGGCTTTTACTCCTCGAGACATTTGGACAATTTACTTGTGGACTTCAGTGCAGGGGAGATGGTTCATATCGATTTCAATGTTTGCTTTGAAAAAGGGAAACAATTACGAGTTCCGGAAACAGTACCCTTTCGACTCACCAAGGTAAATTCCTGGCCTTTATTTAATCACTAGTCCAACACCATGCTCACCATATTCGGCACCAGAACATTTTGGGGGCTTTAGGTTTCCTAGGAGTGGAAGGATTGTTTCGGAGAGCAGCGGAAGACACTCTCAAAGTTCTTCGCAGCAGCAGAGAGGTGAATGCGAATGCATTCCCAAAATATTTTGACATCTCATGTTCTCACTGCCCTTACAGGTCCTTCTTACTTTGCTTGAAGCGTTCATTCATGACCCTCTCGTAGATTGGGCGTTTGACATTGAAGTAGAACAAGATCGCCGTTTGGCAGAACTGGAAGTTCAAATTGGACTTTTGCGATCACGACTAGGTTGTTTTGCTTGAAGAGAACATGTTGTCTTCTTGATTACTCATTTGGGATCATAAACAGCTGAAGTCCGAAATCCCTTTAAGGAAACATTACTGGATCTTTCCACCTATCTTCCAGACCTGGCAGCATATGCTCTTGCACATGTTGAACGAGTGGGAAGAATGCGCGCGTTGGTGGATGAACTAAGCCATCTCGAAACGACCTCCCCTGTGGAGGACATTGAAATTCGAACATGCACGATGGAGCTCACAATGCTGGGTCAGAATTTGACTATAGCTCTTAAAAGTACTGCGGCGAAGTCTTCGCAACACGAAAATGCTTTACGCTTGTTAACGGTGAGTCAATCACGAGTGTCGGTGGGATTCTTCGGTATATCCCTCTTATCATCTCAATTGGTTCAGGGACCATTCCTCCAAGCTCTCGCCAATGAGTTGTTCAACATAGATTCCGCACTTGGATCCGTTCGGGTGCAGTTAACAGACAATCTTTCGCACGTTAAAAAACTGCAACGGTCGGCGAAAGCACTTGATGTTGTATGTACATGGGTTCTTGCAACATGGGTTCTTGCAGTATGTCCAGTTACTCACTCAGAATTTTCTTCCAGGACATATCCACATGGTTAGTTCAACGTAAAGATATAACAAAGAGCACCTTCGAACACCTTTTGCTATACCAAGCAGTAAGTTCAGTGATGGTCCTTTAAATTATGTACTGTACGACGACATGGTTATTTTCACAAAGGTATCGGCCCCCATTGTGGAATTCCTCGTAGTCCAAGATCCGTATTCCAAGTTGTACAGGACTTTAAAACAGCTTGCGGGAAATCAACTCCTCGCCGGTGAAGAGGCTTCAACTGGGGAGAATTCTTCAACATTTGATGTGTCCCGAGTTCTTTGGATGATTGGTTCGATGGAGCAGGATTTTCAAGACGTCGTGAGTTGAAGATTCAATTGCAAGTAAATCGATTTTACACAGTAGTATTCGCACACAAAGGCCGCCAGATTAATGAATTTCAAAAGCTCAGTGGATGACTCGACAGGAGAGGATAATGCTGTGCGAGATATGCAGGCGAATGTCCGAAAATGCAGTACGCTCCTCGTGGAAGCGGATTCCGCCCTAGCCCTGGCGCAGACTGCGATCTCTTCTGCATTGAGTAATGCTTTGTTGAAGGATCAATCCACTATGTGGTCAGGAGATTGCCTGGGTGAATTGTTTTCAAAGAGCAACCAAGACTTGCAGTACTGGTTGAAGGTTTCGGGGACAGTTTATCACACATGTGATGTATTCAATGGTATGTCGGTGCGATCTAATTTTGAGACGTGACTAATGAGAAAGCCACAACGAAAAGGCATTTGTCAAACTGTTCTTGGGTGGTCTGTTCTTACCACACTTGAAGTCTCGCTGTTGGGGGAAATCAAAATGCTACTTGTGAATCTGTTGAAATTTCAATTCGATGTCGTGTGTGTCGGGTTACCTACTATGATACGATCAACACGCGCAATGCTTAAGCCTCAACAATCCCAAGCGGATCTGTCACAAGTGAGTTCTGCTGCTGTCTACGAACATTTCAACTCGTCTAAAATCCGTTCCACAATGAACAGAGCGAATTACACAAGGAAATACAGCTCATTGCTTCTGAAGCGATCGAATCTTTTGAGCAATCTGTGATCAAGATTTCAGTAGGTCTTTTTCGCCGCGCGTTCGCAAATTGCAAATTAATGTCACAACTCCTCAGCACATGATACAAAACCTTACAACACAGACATTTGGGCTTGACTTCTCCAACATTAAACAATCAATAGAGAATGTGTTCGCCTCTATACAAAAAGGAACGGTCTACTTTCTTCAAAGCCATGAACACACCGAGACTGACTTTGCGGGGATAACTCTAACTGATTTCATGGATGTCGAAAAGGCTTTTGAGAATGACCCAGCATTCATCGAATCTCGGGAGCAGATAGCAGTGGTGTTTTCATCCTTTGTCAGTCAAATCATTCGACCATCTTTCAATGTTTTCGCTCACGAAGTGATACAAAGACTCGGCAATTCGGACCTGGTAGGCAAATTTTGATCAGTCTTATGATGAATATTAACATCCCCATGTTTGCTTCAGAGTGTTGGCTTCACAAATGCAGAGTCCAGCGAATCACTCACAAGCAATCAAATGACCCATGGTCCGGTGCAAGAGTTTCTGCGGCACCTTTTTGCGGGGGCACAGATGAAGTGGAAGCTAGAGGAACGATCCATCGTGAGAATTGTTACTTTGCAACTAGTTCACTATTTTGCAAATGAGTTTCTTTTCAGGGCTCCAGCAAAGTTCAATGGCTCCAAAGCTCACAACAGAGACGAAAGATTTTGGTCTTACGGCTGAAGCTACTTTATGATCGTGAACTTTCTTCTTTCATCCCGCAATCATTCCGAGCAAAGGTGTGAATCGATCTTTTGTTGTAGTAGCGGGATTGTGACTAATTGCTTTGTTCAGTTCGTTGAGAATATGTCCCAAGATTTAGAAGCGTTGGGCAAATCCGATACCGTCCTTCGACATCTATTTTCTCGCTACGAACATTTCGTGTCCGATCTGTTGCTCGCTTCGAAAGATCAAAGTGATCCCACTGCAATCAAGACACACACCGTATTTGCTGAGACTGCACGAACATATCAAAGGACTTTTGAAACAGCTCTCCAGCGAAGCCAAACATTGAAAGAGCTATGTTCTCAGCTGGCGGACTTCGAGGATGCTCGAGGTCGTGTACTTAACGAAATAGAAGACACGGAGAAAATGGTCAAGAGGTCCGAATTTCTTCTCGAACAATTAAAGCAGGCGGAAGATCGACGCCGGAATCACCAACGTTTAGCACAGGCCCAATTGGAATTGGAAGCTCTCACGGTATGTTCGTTTGGGTCCTCCTATAGCCGGTCTGATCTGACTTTCGGAGCAGCGTGAGGACACCCAAACACCTACGCGACGAACCCTGTCAGGTGTAACAGACAGCGTCAAAAAGTTATCTGAAATGATGCTCGACTTCCAGCCTCTTTTGAACGCAATTTATAGAATCTCTTCAGCCCTTCACGACTCCGCAGAAGACGTTTCAGTTAAAGTCCAGGTATTTTTCGTTCTTAACATTTTTTCCTTCCTATTGTGGTTTACTTCTTTGTCCCGCCGCAGTCTCTAAACACTTTATACAATGAGACAATCGCCAAAACCAACCAATTGTTTTACCTTTTAAAGAACTTGCTAGATGGCGACATGTTGGAATCCCCGACTTCAATTGAGGTGGGTAATTCTCGATTCAAGCGAATTGCGTCATCTCAACGGTAAGTTTTGCAGGGAATTGTATCGGACCTTTTGACGGGATTTGAAGGCGTGGGGAATCGCCTACGAGAAATCGTGGAGGACGAATCTTCGGGCATTCAGGATGATGGAATCCAAAGTTACTCCCAGGCTTCATCACAACATGATGAGCACTCAAATGCTGAGAATGCCACAGTGGACCAGGATGTCGGGGAGGACGAAGATGACGAGAACCTGGATTCCGCACATTCACAGGAGCCAAAGGGATCGGATAGCAACCTTCAATCGGACACAGCATTGCAGCCTTCAAACGTAAAGGAGGAGAAAGATACCATTCCTCCAGCATGGACGGACGATGACGAGAGGGAGAATGACCGCGAGAAGCTTTCGCAACGTCCCCATATAGAGAGAACCCGAAAACGTGCGCCACATCTTCTAGGTACAGTCCGGCGTGCAGAATTCTGGTGTTTGAACATTACCATTGAGTTTGACCTCCCCAGCTGAAGCTCGGAAGGCTTACGCCGTCCACGTACTCCGGCGTGTACGTAGAAAGCTTGAGGGACGAGATCCACACGATGATAGGAAGTCCAGTGTTGAAGAACAGGTTGCTTACATCATTGACGAAGCCACCAGTGTTGCAAATCTGGCTAGGATGTATGAAGGCTGGACTGGATGGATCTAAATGCAAAGGTTCACACGAAACATGGAGCTGCGATTAGGTCAATGTTGCGCAAAGCGCTGTGTTCACCCATTGCAAAAATCGGTATGCAAGTCGGCCATGCATTGGCTAAGTACATGTATTCGACTTTTTGCGGAGGCTTCTGAGGAGTAGCCGCTCCAAATATGATAGGGATGACGTGGTTGGTTGGCTGCATCGTAAACCAATATTTTGTAAATCGAGGGAGACTTGATCTAAATTACTATTAGTTTCGGTCGCCATTTCGTATTCCGTAATGAATGCACCACGAGTCCCTTCTGAGATCCGTCTGCCGTGTCGCCAGTCTTCTAGCGCTTCAAGAAATGATTCGTGAGAGGCTTCTTCGTCGAATGTTTCGTGTGCTTTGATCATTGCGGGCAGAGGTGATGGAACTCGTACAACCCCATCAACCGGAACGGCCCACTAATCAACAAATCAGCATTCCAATAAAAAGGTAACCGTGTTCACCCCACCATTTTTTTCCCTTCTGTGCACAGAAAATAAAATTCAGCTCAACCTATCGTCGAGCACGTGAAGAATTGGGCTGGGTCCAGTACGCACCAACAAACTTCGAAGTATCTTCCGTTCGTACTTTGGATCCCGAATTGTTCTTCTTTGCTAATACCAAAGAGGCGTGGTCCTTGAGGCTTCCCGCTTTTCCACTTTGCCATATCGATGGTGAATCTCTGTTGGAAGGTCGCGACTGTCATCACGCATCAACGCGAACCAGTGCATCGCAACTACTACTTTAATTTGGCCGTGGATGCTGCGATGGTTTCACGTAGCTTGCGTAAGCTTTCCTCCAAATTATTGTCGCTCATCGTCAGTAATGAGTCAAAACACGGGCAGAACAACTTCAGAGTGTAAAAATAAATTACTATTCACATATATTTCTTAACCGAGCCAGCTAGAGATGAACTGGAAAAAGAATAGAAAGGGCAAAAAACTGAAGAGGGGGTGGCGTGCCCTTGGTCATAATTACTGACGACGTGGACATGGAGACACCTCGACGACGAGCGCGCTCTCCTGTGGGCTCTGCTGTTTCGGCAGGGTCTGAAAGTCTTACAGACCCTGCAAGGAGGCGATCGGCAAAAGTGAGTCTCTCTTCACCTCTTTGTGACTTCCTGCAATCCCGTCAAACCTCTATTTCCGCCACCTCAGCGAGATGATGCTATCAGGAGAAAAGCAGAGAAGGATTTGAGCAGCCGAAGCCAAAGACGGAGAACAGACCTGTCGAGAAGAGCCACTGCTGGGGAAATATCGGCAACTGGTGAATCTCTCAGTTGCCATCGCTTTGGGGACATCCGCAAAGCTAACTGGATCGGTTTGATATTCAAAGTGAAAAATCTCAACCCCACTGAAGCCTTTACCGTCCTTGCCGATACGAACTGTATGGATGTTGCCCAGCTGATGGCTGCCAAAAGGACAGATTGTGTCCTTGTTGTGGAAAGCCGGAGCCCTAACACTGGAGGGAAAGTGGTTCACGGAAAGCTTCTTGGAATTTTTACTGCGAAGGACATGTCTTTTCGAGTTGCGGGAGCCGGGCTTCAACCTGCTGCAACATCCGTCAGTTCAGTGATGACCCCCAACCCCAAAACGGTCTCTTCAAGAACAGAGGCAGGAGAAGCTTTAAACATTATGACCGTTGGCCATTTCCGGCACCTTCCTGTCGTGGAGGATGCAGACGATGAAAGCGGAGAGCCGAAATTGACTGGAGTACTTGATGTCACCAAAGTCATGAAAGACGGCATGGAGAGACTTGACCGGGCATCGGAACAGTCAAGAAAGCTGAAAGAGGCGCTTGATGCCCTCGAGTCCGAGTGGTTTGTACAACTGGGTTGACTCGTTAAGTCCATATTAATTATTATTGTGTGTTCTGCAGGTCCATTAATGCGGTTCACATTGCACAATACTCGGACGTACTTCGCGACCGACTCTCGGCTCCAACGATGATGAGTGTAATCACGGACCAAGGACACGAAACCCCTATTGTCAACATCCGCTCCAACGTGAAGGACGCGTTGCAGGTCATGAGAGCAACAAAACAAACGGGTGTCTCGATTGTTGACGACGAAAATAACCTTGCGGGGATTCTCACAACGAAGGACGTGGTTCTTCGAGTAATAGCTGCTGGTTTGGACCCTGAACGAACAGCTGTAGTCCGTGTCATGACACCAAAACCAGATTCGGTTCCGAGCAGTATGACGATCTTGGACGGGCTGAAAAAGATGTACTGTGAGTCTTCCTTACATGTCCGCACTCCAATATCGGACTCGACGTATACCGATGCAGCTCATAGGTACCTTCATCTGCCTGTAATGGATGGGAGCAAGTTCGTTGGAATGGTGGATGTACTGGAGCTCACATATCTCATCATGAACCAGGTTAGTGTGAACTGTCCACTCTTGGTTTTACTGGTTTAACATATGTTGCTTCAGATGAAAGCCATTCAGACGGAGAATCAACAAGATGGTCCCCCCACAATGGCCTGGAGCAGATTCTGGGATACTACCATGGCACAAGAATCCTCAGACTTTGGCGGAGATGATCGGCTCAGTCATCACGAGTCCTTCACCATTCGCGCGGAAGACAGCGTCTCGAACGTCGGAGGGGAGAACGAAAGTGTTGTCTCACACTCGCAACCTATCACATCGACGTTGCAAGTGTATAAGTTCAAGGACAGCGGTGGTCAGGTGCATAGACTCTGGGCGAGTGCCGTGTCGTACGCAGAACTTCACAAGGCGGTGGCACGCAAGATTTCGAGGGACGAAGCTGATTTTTCGTTGTCGTACGAGGATGACGATGGCGACCCTGTTCAACTAGCGACCGATGAAGACGTAGTCCATGCAGTTCAAATCGCGAAGAAGCTAGGATGGCCCAAAATTATGCTCTCGGTTGGTGGACCGAGGCCAGGTTCTTCGAAAGTGTCCGCTTTGGTGGACCCCAAGAGGGCGCTGGCTCCGGCCGCGTCACCTGTTTCCTTATCACAGGTCTCACCGAGCATTCCCGTCGTCTCGGTCCCGAATAGCACCGCTTCAGCTGCTGCGACCGCGGAGCGCAGGCAGCCGGAGCCTCAGAAGGGTGCAATTGTTATCAAGACTGCTGGGACGTTGTGGCCCCCCAAAGGCTTGGTGATGACGGAAGATGGTCACGACTTGACTCCTCTTATTGTTGGTGTTGGCGCTGGACTTTTGGTAGGGCTGGTGGTGGTTGTGTTGATGTCTGGCGGTCAAGCTCGTCGAAGATAGGAGACAATAATGAGCTAATAATACAACACTCTTACTCTCAGAACAGATGCTTCCGTAAGCTTTTCTAATAATATTGGTTTACATTAAAATGTGATAGTGTTCAATTTTTCGAAGGGTTTCTGTTCGCTCACTGCTTGCGTTACTGCATTGAAACATTCACACAAAACATGGAGACCCTGCTTGGGATTGTTGGAAAGGATTACACCCTCCTCGCAGCAGATGCCGTCTCTGCACGTTCCATAGTCGTCATGAAGCGTGGAGAGGACAAGTCGCGGCCTTTGAATGACCACAACCTCATGGTGTTTACCGGCGAGCCCGGCGATGCCGTCAATTTCGCTGAATTCATTCAAGCAAACCTGAAACTTTACGAAATAAGAAATGCAACGCCGCTCAGCACAAAGGCGATTGCGAGCTACACCAGGAGGGAACTTGCGGACAGTCTTCGTAGTCGAGTGCGTTTCAATCGAGATTCGAACCGGTCTTGCATTTTTCCTCTCCTGCTTCACTGATATGAATCGTTTCATTCTAATTGCGACCCCAGAACTCGTACGCAGTCAATTTATTGATAGGCGGAGTTGACCCCAAGACTAAGACCCCCGAGCTCTATTGGATGGACTATTTGGGCGCTATGGTGAAAGTGAACCACGGCGCGCACGGGTACGCGGCCTATTTCTGCAGCTCGGTCTTTGACCGTCACTGGAAGGCGGATATGTCATTGGACGAGGGTATTGCCCTCCTCCAGAAGTGTCTCCATGAGCTCAGGACCAGATTGGTCGTCAATCAGTCAGTCTTCATAGTGAAGGTAGTGGACAGTAACGGCATTAGGGAGATTCAAGTTTGAAGAATGTGATGCAGCTTGACATGTGTTGTTGCGACTGCGTTGATGTAGATAGTCACGGTTTCAAAAAATTCATTATACGCATAGAAGGTGAAGTCCAAAGTGGGTTAGTAACATGGATCGTCCTGAAGATTGTCCCTTCATTCATGGAAGTGCCGGACATGGAGCAATTCAGGGGACAATGATTCTGCTTGTTTCATTCCCCCCACCGCACCTACGTCCTCGCAATTTTTCAAAGCAAATAATCGGCCAGGAAGAGAGCAGCGCAGAGAACCCAAACTCCTCTTTCGTTACATGGAACAACAAGGCCAACCAAGAAGCAGCTCTAACCTCACCATTGATCGAACGATCGGATGGTATTTCTTCAGAGCAACAGGACAGATGGGAAAGATGGTTGGATCACCGCATCAGAGAGCAGGCGGAGGAGCTTCAGAGTCAAATCAATGCACCGCATAACGATCCAATTCACATCACGCGACTGAATAAGGGTCGAAAAAGAAGATTATCGGGCGAGGAAAGTGAGCGCACGCTTCCTTCGAACGAGGCTGCAAAGGGACGTTCTGGAAAAGCCAGCAGCGAGATTAGGATTCCTAGATTTCACTCTGTCACAGAGCTCTCTCCGAAAGTTGCACCCAGACGACGTCCGAACGATCTCTTGGCTGACGCAATGCCCCTCACCGAGAAAATCTTAGTCGTGCATGGGTCTGATATCCCGTCGAACGCGACGACTAACCCTCCCATCACAACTGAGCCTAAAACCTCAGAAAAATCTCGACGAACAACTTCAGATAGTGGCTTGCTTCCTCGGTCGCCAGATCGTACATGGATTGGTGGAAAGCTGCTAACCGTGCCAACCGAATCCGTGAGGATGGTGAACTTACTGGAATTTTCATCACCCAACGAACAGGAGGTTGCAGGCTTCTTCACGGTTGTTGGAGCCGTTACTCAAGTTAACAGCGAAATCGAGGAAATTACCTTTAAGGACGGCAGGAAAGCACCGAAGTCTTCGATAGTTGTTTGTGATGAGAACAACCAATATGTGGAAGTGACGCTATGGTGGAACTTTGCACCAACTGCCCAAAGAATATCAACGGGGGATGTCGTTTTTCTGGAAGGTGCAGTGTTATTTCGAGTGGTGACTCCATCTTGAAGCTTTGAGGCCTCCGACACCACAAACAGCAATCAAGCGGAAAGTATATCGTGGTCGTGGCTCTGGTCAAACTAGCGGTCGATCAAAGATTTGGATCTGTCGCAGGACAATTGGACCTCCGTTAGGTAGACAGGGCCTCTTTGCTGCACAAGTGATTCGTCACATTCATGGAGTCTGTTCGTATAAGATGCCCAAGAACCTGGGCCGATCCACATACGCAGTATGCCCGAAGTGTGTGAACGGGTTGACAAGGTAGAAACCTGGGCGCGAATGGACTCATTCTTGCAGATCAAGCGGAAAATGGCGTTGGCGGAGGACCAAATGAAGGCCAAACCGAAGGGTACGAGCGCTTAATCTGTGGTTCTGATTCGATCTTCGACCGACCTTCTGCTTGTTGGCTCAGATTCTGGAGCTTACGATTACAAGAATGTGAGTGAGTTTCGAGATAACCTCACTTTGAATCTGGTATGTGGTGAGCGTGTCGAAACTCTCCAAATAACCAAATGCGAGCCGTTTGTGGAAAAGTTAGCACGAGTGGTATCTGTGGACGAGACCTCAGAGGTTACCACAGTTGCGGTGGTTGACCGAGTTGGTGGACAGACTTACCTCAAATTGTGAGCACGTCGCATTGCGTCGAACTGTTTGTGGGCTTTGACACCCACAAATCAGGCTGAAGTATTCTGATGTAATTCTCGAGGAGTTGCACAAATCCAGCGAAGGCATTTTCTCTTTCTCTTGCGTAAAAGCGCGAATTGATGCCGTCGCAGGTGGGGAAAGGGCTTCTATGGCGAATCGATTAATGCTGATATCAATATACCTTCCAACTACGTGAAGGTCGTTTTTATCTGGAGCCCACTGTTGGAACAATTGTGCAAAGCGTTACCGTTGCAGATCCTACCCAGTGGAAGCTACCAAACACTATGAGGCGACGACGGTTTGAGGGAGTGGATGATCTCAAGCACTCTGGATATGAAGGTTAGTCCTCCGTAGTATCCAATGCTAGAATGAACACAAATTGGTTGGTGTGCGCAGGCATTGCCGAGGTCTCTGCATTCGTCGACGCAATTCATTTACCTGGCCTTCCCCCTCTCTGTGAATCGGATGCAAGTACGGTATTATTCTCACCTGCTCAGTTGGAATCTCTTGTCACACTTCGCTGCGTCACATGTGGTGCCGTTCCCGCGAAGGATCACAATGGAATCCACTCATGTACTGGGTGTTCTCTGACAGAACAGCGGCTGGAGTGGAGCTGGGTCGGCTTCAAACTGGAACTTGTCACAGCCAAATCGACGCCCGTCACCGTTGAAGTTCCGTCGGGAGCACCGGCGGCGTCGGTGTTCGCAGGGTTATCACCCTCAATTTTTCGCGCGTTTACTAGTTCCCTCAAGCATGACAGAAACTTGCGCAGCAAAGAGGTGGATCGCTTTTCGGAACTTTGCAGTGTTTTAACAGGAGGAACCGGGATCCCACAGCTACTTGACGTGGTTTTGAATTGCAAGGTTACAAAAGATCCAAATGGCTTTGCTATTCATAAAAAGTATCGTCTCATTAGTGTAGTGCCAAGCTTGTAACATCGGTGGTTCTTCAAAATCGTACAGTATGATATAACGCAGCGAGCCCTGAATGCTCCGTTCAGTTTCAGATGATTAAATGGTCCCGTTAGGTTGGAATTTCACCCGGGACGGCCGTCCAGAGCAACCGACAGGAGCACTCACGCACCCTCCACATTCCCGACTCGCCTGCACACACCACTACTCGGAAACCATGTCAACCCCAGCAAAAAGGTACAAATGCACCTTTGATCGGAACGGCTTCTTGGAGTAATGATTCTCTTTTGCAACAGACGACTGATGCGTGATTTTAAGAAGCTTTCAACTGACCCACCGGTGGGTGATATCAGAACGATCATTGAAAAATCCACTCAGTAACCAATAGCCATCACTCAATTACACGGGTTTATGCCGAACTGTACCTCTCGCCATGTTGTACCCTCCAGGTGAGTCCGATGAAACTCTGTATCACCCGAATGCGGTTTCATAACGACGAACTTAGGTTGGGGTTTCTGGAGCACCTACACAGGATAATGTTCTGCTCTGGAATGCGGTCATCTTTGGCCCTGAAGGTGATTTTGTGGTCTCAAATCATTGGGTCATTGGGTCGAATAAAGCACTCTTGACCTTCACACATTCCCAGAGACTCCCTTCGAGGACGGCACGTTCAAGCTTGTGTTGCAATTCGACGAGTCGTATCCCACAAAGCCCCCACATGTCCGCTTTGTTACCAAAATGTTTCACCCAAACGTTTACGCAAACGGCGATCTGTGTCTCGACATACTGCAAAACCGGTGGTCCCCAACATACGACGTTGCTGCTATACTGACATCAATACAGTCGTTACTACATGATCCAAATCCTGCTAGCCCCGCGAATGCGGAAGCTGCACGATTATTCGTGGACAACCGAAAGGAGTACAATAAGAGAGTGAAGGAAACTGGTTCGTGGTCGTATTGAAGAGTATCGTTGCAAAGCGGACTAACATATTCTCACTTTCATCAACCTCCAATTTCAAGTCGAAGAAAGTTGGATGAGTTGAAAGGAGATGTTGATCTGCAGTGTTTTGATTTTGATTTGATAATGCGTCGATTCCATGTGGGGCACATATAAACTGTATTGTCAACCCTCCCAATATACACCGTATCAGAACCCTGCTGTAGTATTGAAATAGCTTGCACGATTAATCCGACCCATGGATCACTGAAAAGATCAATCATCAAAGTCTGCTCAATTGATGCACGCGAGACCAATTGAAGTACCTTGAAGAGTCCACTCTTCTTCTTCTTCTGTTCCGGTGATGTAGGTCTACCCTCCGCGATGGCTTTCCTCCTCGCCTCGAGTTCCACTCGTTGGCGCTCCAACTGCTCTTTCATCTCACGATGTTTAGCATACAGCTGATAAAAGGACATCAGCACATTGCGAGGTGACAGACAGGGCTTCAGAGGTCACTCACTTCTTCCTCGGACTGCTTCAGCTTAGCCTCCTTTTCCGCAACCTTCTGCTGGAACACGAGCTTCATTTCCTGTTCCATTTTCGCCATTTTCGCCTCATGCGCCCTCTTTTCCTCATCCAATTTGGCGAATGGGCTAGAAAAAGACAATTATTTCCGCTGCACTCAGCTCCAAATGCAGTTGCAATACGAACTCTGGGTTTCCGTCGATGACAGGTCCACCACCGGATAAAATTTTTTGGGTCCTGTACTGCTCATACAGAACCTGGTTCGTGTGCTCCTTGAGCTCCTCCATGTGTGTTCTGCAAAGAGATAACGTCAATTCCGCGACGACGGGAACAGGAAGTCACCAAACCAACCGGATGAGCATCTGACGGAGCTTCACAAAGTCGCAGTGGTCCTCGTTGTCGACCTCGATGACACCCCAAGGATATTTCCTACCCCGGACCTTCTTCCCGTTAACTTCGTACTCCTGAGTGCTTCCGACGATGGCGAAAGGAATACGTTCCTGTTGGCAGATGCATTTCATAGAAAAAAGCGTCCGTCTGGGCATGGGAACAATGAACATACAAGAATTTTCTTTGTCTCATCGATGGTTTCCGCATCATCCCCCTCGTAAATCTGAGGCTTGTAAATTTCAATTTTGTTGGCAGCGATGTCGTCCAGAATCTGAACATTGTGGCGGATAGTTCCGTGCAGCAATAAAGAAGTTGGGGTGGGCAATAAAGGTGTGAGCAGCCAGGTGGAAAGGGGGTAAGGTCGAGGACTTTTAACCCACCCTCTGCTTGAACAGCTTGATTTCCTCATCTGTGAGTGTGTCCGATTTCGCGATGACCGGAATGAGGTTCACACGCTGGTGTAAACGCCTCATGAACTCGATGTCGAGGGGCTTCAATCTGCGAAAGGACAACAGATGGGACACGGACAATCCACCAAACCAAACCAAAACTAATCCGAAATGTGCTTTCGATTTTGGTTGTGGCCCATGCTTTTGGTGTCCATTTCATTCTTGGACATTTTCCCGGTCGTCTCACTGTACTCACGAGTGGCCAGTTGGGGCGATGAAGTACAAGCAGGCATGGACACGGTTGTCAACAATTCGCTTGCGGTTGACACGGTTCTCCTGTTCAAGGTATGAGTCGAAGCGGGACTCAATCGCTGCGAGGATAGGGCGCCAAGAGTCTTCGTTGTTGACAAAGTCACCGAATCCCGGGGTGTCGATAACAGTGAGTTTGAGTTTCACTCCGGACTCTTCAATATCTGTGTGGAAACATGGGTCAGAACAAGCGAGCGAACTCGGGGATTGCCCTCCTCGGGAAAGAGAGCCAAGCGTATTTTTCAGTCGACCTCCTTCCGTTGCTTGTACATACCCGCGCTGATGGCCTGGATGTCCACTGTCTTCGGGGTGTCCACAGTGGGCTCCACCTCAACCTTCGCAGGGTAGATAGATGTGTTGAACAAAGTGTTGACCAAGGTGGACTTTCCGAGTCCAGACTCCCCTACGCGTTACCGGAATCGAGATATGGTGGATGGATGAGATATCACTGTGGCTACAGTATTGGGGCAGGGTGAAGCTCACCAACCACCATGAGGTTGAAGAAGAAGCCTTTCTTAATTGATTTTCTGTGAACCTGGTTAGGAAGGTTGGAGAAACCAACGTAACCGTTGAGCTGCTTCTTCACGACTGGGAGGTGGACGAGTGGCGGAACGGCAGGGACCAAATCCGGTAGTTTCCCGCGCACCAGGACGAGAAGCAGCGTTCAGTATTGCTGATGGATTTCTCAGAAAGGGGTACACACCAGGAATCTGCATCATCTTTGCGATGGTTCAAAGTGGTGATGAGGTTGAGGAATGGAAGGGGGGGCGAACGATGGGCTGGAATCCAAAGGGATAGCAGTTTCAGATCCCAAGTCTACGTGGCGATCTATGGCGTCGACTCTCACGGGGCACGTTCGGCAAAAGGAATGGGTTGTGGAAAGTGGGAACCTGCAAAGTGGCGCACGACTAGACCTCGACAGCCACTCAATGACAGACCCCACGGCAAAAAAAAAGAGCTCTCGCTGTTGATTATGTAGCAGTAGAACCTACATTATGACGTGAGTTTTATATTTATATGTATTTTTACCAGTGGAGAATTCATCCACATTTTGGGTGACATCAATCCATTGGAGCTATGGAAGTCTTCAACACAGTCGCCGAACGGCTGGAGGAGGAAAGCGACATCAGAGAAGTCAGTTCATCAAAAAAGCACCATTCTGCTTGTGCTCATTGCAGCATCCCAGAGAGTCCGAACGGCCATTCGGGAATTCGGTTGGTGAAACAAACGATCATCATTGCTGTGGGATGAATTGTGGAGTTGATTAAGAACCTCTCTTTTGCAGACAAGATTGTTCGCTCCACGGCCTCCATTCTTTCAGAAATCCATTCCAATGCATCAGATGATCGGATCTTGCAACAAGCGAGCATTGCCGAGGCACGCTTCCCTTCCATCCGAACGGAATTCGCAAAAGTTCAAGAATTGGTGTCACCGGAGTTGTACTTTAGGTTGGTTTATGGTCTTGATCGAGCCAACCACCAAATCACTGATGCAGATACATACATACGTTCCCAAGATACAATGATATGTGGCGAATTTCTCTGCAGCAAGCAGTGTACATAAGTGCGATGGTAGTGTACCTGCGACATTCACGGCTCGTCACATTCGAAGAATTGGAAAGTTACTTGGGTCGTAAGTGCCGCCAGTCATTTGTTTCGTGACAGGTCCTTAGTTTCGGACCCATTCTAGTCAAGGTCCTATTCGCAACGCCATCACCTCCAGTCTTTCACATCACAGGGGAAGATTTTCTGCATGCAGTGATATCCCGTAAGCATGCTCTTTGACCCGACACACCTTGCAAGGCAGCCCATATGCAATTCTCAATTATTCAGTAATATCAGACCTCTCAAGGCTCTCGTTAAATTCTGTGACGGCGGGAAACTATACCAGACCAAGGGCAATACTGTCTTTCATCACCCGTTTGCACGCGGGTTTCCAGATGCTGAACCTCAAAAACGACGCGCTAAGACGGCGGTTCGACTCTATCAAATATGACATGCAGCGTTGTGAACAAGTTGTTTACGATCTTTCTGTCAGGGGACTCGATGCAACTTGAGCGCGAGTGACGTCTGTAATAATTGCATTTCCATGTCAAAATTCTTCGTGCTGCTTTGTTTTCCCGAATAATCATTCATTTGAATAACTCTGCCAAGAGTTCTCTCCACTCTCGATTGAATCTGTCCACTCCAAACGTTGTACGCACATTTAGTATCGAAGATCGCTTTTCTTTCAAAAAGTGTGCGGTGCCTCGCTCTTTTAGTTTGGACAACCACCACATAACTTCCTTCGCTAATGTCTCCACAACCCTGTGACGGTCGCCAGAGTTCATACCCGCAAGAGCTATACAATTCAGTGCCACAATCGATCCCAGTGCGTGACGCTTAACTGCGTGAGTCCTTGGAGTCTCCGGTACGAAAGTCGGTGTTGGAAGACGATCAAAAATTTCTTCGATTGCTCCACACTGAAGCGTTACGACCGGCACTCCGTTTGCTGCAGCATCAATAAGAACCAGAGGTACGCCTTCATTACGTGAAGTAGAGAGGAGCACACTGTCCCCCCTTGTGAAAATACGAGTTAGGTTCTCACGTGATTGAGGTCCCAACAAGTCAACATATCGATGGAAATCCGAGGGCTCTTCGCCGTAAACAGTTGTCTGGGCTTCATTTAAGCCATAAAGACGCTCCATGACTTCCCGCTCCATTGGGCCACCTCCTGCAATCACAAGTCGAGGCTGCGAGTGTGACGCGTTCTTCAAAATGAAGGATCCAACGTCCAACCACAACATGGGATCTTTCTGTTCGTCCAAGCGCCCAACAAATAGAACAATCGGACCCGATCTCACCAAGTCAGAAGTGTTTGAGGGCGAAAGCTTTCGCCCTTGGGCTGGAACAAAAGGTGGGGGAATAACGTGTATTTTGTGTTGTTCCTCCAGAGGTGAAGCAAAGGCTCGTCCCACGATACTTTCATTGACGGTAATTGGCTTGCACAGAGCAGTGTGGCCAGCTCGCACCACTTCCAAAAGATAGGACTTGAGATGTTTACTGACTGCAACTCTGGCGTGCAATGCCCAAGCAACACGACCAGAGCGCCACTCCCAATCACATGTTAAATTATATGATGGCATATGGAGTATGTCAAGCGTACGCACATTTGAAAGTGAGGTGTTTTCGGAACGATGCCATCGTTCAAGTGCTTCATAAGCTATTGCTGCTCGACTCACAATCATAAGAGAGACTCTCCTTGAAATAGCAAGATAGTCAAGAGTTGACTCTTGGTGGTGGGAATTGTTCGTCATTGTTTGAAGATGCCAAATCTCATCTGATTCTTTTCCAAAGAGACCCTCCCAGGGATGCACATCACGATGACGACAGGTGACCAAGGTGATGTATGACGCCGGATACATTTCCTTGATTAACTTCAGAACTTGGAGATCGTACAGATCGGCCCCTCCAATACTCATCCATGGGAGTACATAAAGAACAGAAAAGGGACGAGCTTTAGATATGTGAATTGGATTAAAGCGGTAGATGCTATCCAGCGAGTTCATGAAAAGCAAAGGAAGCACTGTGTTTACTGGAACATCATTCTTGGACGTCATCCGGCCGATTTCCGTAGCTGTTGAATCTTCCCATCGCGTTTTGTAGCGATCCCCACGATTAAAAGGTTGGTAGCACGCTAAGGTATCATCCTGAACGACGTTCATCTGTTCTCGCAATTCGGCCCATCGATTCTGAACGACTTCTCGCAATGCTTCTATTTCCATGTCGCCCCAAAAAGTCGGGTTGTTTTTCTGCAATTCCGAAACCCAGTCCGCGGAAGAAGAATTATGTTTTAGAATTGCAGAGTTTCCGTTCTCGTGCCTCCGATAACGAAAGAGAGGCTCCCGTAGGAGAGAGCCAGTGTAACCAAAAACGGCGAGCCGGATCCAAAAGTCCCAGTCCTACCCACAAGAATTGATTTAAATAATACTTGTTGGCCCGGTTATCCGAATCTCACCTCAAAGAATCGTACTGCTTCACGTGAGCACATGCCGCCAACCTGAGTATAAACACGTTTGCTGATTGCGATTGTAGCAGGAATAAAATTCTCTCTGCGAAGGCGTTGAGCAGAGTAATCCATGTAAACAACATCCCTCTGACTACCGAAATGAACCACTCCAGGGTACACGAACGCTGTTTGAAATGATGCACGCCGCGGCTTCACAATTGGAAGTAGTTCCGTCCCAGCATCGCTCGAGATTCTCTGACGCGCGGCGATGGCAAGTTTCTCGAGGGCGCCGTCCTCCAAGACGTCATCAGGATCAAGGAACACCACATACTCACTGTTGGAGAAAAAAACTCCAGTGTTCCGAGCTTCTGAAAGTCCGAGATTCCACCGGTGGGTGACCAGCCTCACTGGAACGTCACGAGACGCGACATCGCTTTGACCACCCGGTTTGTACCAGAACAAGCCATCTGGACCCCTCGCTCCCAAAGTCTTCAGAAGTATGTCCTTGGCTGCCAAATCTGATCCGTCATCTACTAGAGTCACATGAAAGTCTGCAAACGTTTGAGCGTACAGGGAGTTTAGAGCCTCCTCGAACCATTCATTTCGTCGGATGTTGTAGAAAGGGATGACAACGGAAACTGCGGGATGCCACAGTCGCTTTATTCGCGCGAGATTGAGATGGGATGTATCCACTAAACCTCGCATTAGAGACGGGCCTGTAGGATGCCACTTGTCACAGACATGGCTGTCACTAGCGTCCCCTTCCACTTCCGCAGTGAATGCTGGGAAAGCAATGTCTGTCCCTCGCACATAAGAAAAGGCAGCTCGGACCCACAATTCATTGCGTGCATCTTCCAGGGATGTATACGAGGTCGTTCCCAAATCTAAATCCATCTCCATAGATTGACAGTCCACCCAACCAATCATGGATGTCCTTTCTTCCTCAAAGGAGTTGCACATATCTATAACCGCTGACGTATTTCTCATTTCAATTAATTGCGCTGCCTTGCGAGCAAACTCAAACGCATCCCATGGTGTTCTGTGGGCTTCAGCGGTGATTCCATTCTCTTGACGAAACAATGTACTTGGTCGTATCCAGCATGTCCGCGTTCCAACTCCTGTGAGAATACTTTTGTCGCTTGGTATATCGGAGTTCAGAAGTGATTCCAAAAGTAAGTTTAAGGAATTGGTGGACGCAAAACGTTCGCACTCGTCGAGGAAAACAATCGCAGATTTTTCCCGCTGAGATGACGTTGAATGCTCCGCTACATATGAGAGCACCTCATTCCGTCGACGCACAAGGTCCCATTCCGGAGAGTTGGAGTGCTTGCACACAACTCGACCTGGGATGTTTCTTGTTTCTGTTCCGATAACGGTTTCCGTTTCACCCAATTCATTGCAATCGTTCATATCAGAAGACTTGGCTTCTGAGCTCCAAACGAGCACCGAGGTGAGGTTGAAGTCCAAATTGGAATGGATGTTTTGTTCCCAGATCGAGCGTAATGAAGTGGAAGCGGACACAACATCGCGACAAGAGGCAGAAATGTAGACATAATCCAAACTTCTGGTGTCGAGGATTCTAGAGAAGGAATCGGCCAGTACGTTTGGGTCTTGCCATGTGAAGCACAACTTCACTTCGATACATACCTTTCTACCTCATTCCGAATAATGTCACTCCTTCCGGTATTGGACGCTCGCAGTTGATATTGCAGAACGAAAGCAAGCAGTGCTACTATACAGGGAGCGGCGCAAAGAAGGAAATGCATTGCATTTGTTTTTGAAGTAGCACTTTCTCAGTCAGTGTTCATTTCATTTTATTTCACTCAAGGGGTAGAACGATGGAAAAAAAACACTCTGACTCTAAGAATAATGAATGCTTATATCAAAATGATGTCATGCTGTACCAACACTCGGACGACTAGCGAGGTATTTTTGGTATTCTTGGTATGTTATCTCATGCTTCTCCGAGCGGTATCGCGTGAGCTTGATGGATTTGCGCAACTTTTCCGAAATACGGCCCTGGTGGCCTCCTTTCCGTAGAAGAGAGTCTATAGCTTCGAGTTTCGTCCAACCTGAAAAATTGGAGGTGAGTCCATAATTGGCGAAGGCAGATTGGCGCCTCATCTATACGAAGAAGGGCCAGCTATACCTTGCTCCTCGGCCACTTCTGGCAGATAAGTAGCAGTTGTTTTTCCGCCCGAAACTTCATTCCTGAACTCGATCCAAATGCCATGTTGACCAACCTCAAAGTATGGCATTTCAATTACATACTTACCGAAGGAATGAGCTTCTCAAAACTCACCTCCCAATCGAGGTAATCCTCTGCAGGTTCGAAGTTCGTCAGAAGCGACACCCCACACGAAAGCTCCGAAAGCTCGTCTTTTGTGATTGGCGAAAAGCGGCGGTCTCGAAGAGCGCTTGTTTGACGCATTCTGGTGTCAGGGGCATTTGCTCAAAACAAGCCTTTCTCACCTAATCAAGGCATATTCTTCCAGGCCCTTGTGAATCTTTGTCGCTTCAAATGTACCAATACAACCTCGCAGCCGTTGATTGGCACCCCGAACTGTGTGCCATGTCACAAAAAGTGGACTGTATCGACAAGTCGGTGGTCTTCTAAAGACTTCCCAACTCAACCACAAGGAATAGCTCACTATTTGTCGTCAAGAAACTCTGGCTCAATATGCTTCCTTGAACCCTCAAGACGGGCAGCAAGGACGTCGAAACAGTACTTTGTACAAATCGGGGTGTGGCCATCATCCCCGGCAGCTTGGTGAACACAAGCGTGTGCACTTACCGCACAGTGCGCATCCGTGACCACTTTCGAATCTTCCATCTCAAACTGATGGACGGGGGAAACCAGTAGCAGCAGCACAGATTGAGCTCCAACTCTGCTTTGGTCCGGGATCACGCCTTTACCCGAGTTGGAGTACCACACGTCTCGGTGAAGTTCCTTCAATTCTGGGCGACCCCGTTCACAATGCCCCAATCACTTGTCAAGTCCAAAAGCATCGAAACAGCGTCTCTGCATACGCAACTTCCTCTTGTCCAACGTCTCTACGTTTGGCCTTTCTTCTTCCTCTACGCCGCATATGCCTACGTGCTGGTGGCGAAGTACGACGAATGGCTCGCTTCGAGCGAAGCTGCCACTCTTGTGCTCATTATTTGCGTCAGTTTGAACGTCCTGGCTGTCCTGATGTGCCAATGGAACGTCACCATCAAGGCTTATGTCGTCTGTCGGAAGGCATGTGTACAGAAAGGCGATGCGGCTTCAGGATTCGTGGCATTCTCCTTACACTCGTGCATGCTTTTCCCTTAAACCGATCGATAAAAAAGGAAACCAATCCATTCAAAGCAGACTTCATCCGAATCATCCCAATAGCACATCATGGCTCTGGGGCCTTCTGTGAAATCAAATCCAGTCTTTTCAGGGATCCGAACACGTCCAAGGTCTGCTCTGAGATCAACGCATGTCAGGGGGGAGTCATTGACACCTCACATTGTCCCAGCTCACTACCCAGGTTTATTTCCACTTCCAGAAGAAGAAATACACATTCGACAATGACAAGAAGATCTTTGTAAAGCTGGATTATCCAACCTCTGGATCTCACTCTCTTGAAATGTTTCAGAGTGCAAGAGGATTTGCAACCGAGGACGAATTGAAGTACACTGTTGATAAGTACGGACCGAACAAGTAGGTACCAGTCTTCCTACATTAATTTTCAGATGGTGTAATGGAGGTGCTGGTGCTGCGTAGGTTTGATATTCCCATTCCGAGCTTCCAAGAACTATTCCAAGAGCACCTCATTGCCCCCTTCTTTGTGTTCCAAATATTTTGCGTGGCCCTGTGGTTCCTCGACGAGATGTGGTACTACTCTCTGTTTACTCTATTTATGCTCTTTGTCTTCGAATCGACTGTTGTGATGCAGGTGCGCGCAAAACTCAAATCTTAACCTGATGAATGACTCACTTGCCTTTGACAAATAAATTCATCTAGCGACTTCAAAGTCTCAAGGAAATGCACTCTATGGGACTGCAACCGTACCAACTTCATGCTTACCGTAACAGGCAGTGGGTGAAAGTCATGACGGATCATCTCTATCCAGGCGACCTCGTTTCGATCGTTCGAACGAAAGAGGATTCGGCTGTCCCTTGCGACGTTCTTCTGCTTGATGGCACCGCCATTGTGAACGAAGCAATGCTGTCGGGGGAGTCCACACCTCTGTTGAAAGAGTCCATTGCCCAGTCGGACTCGTCTGAGATACTGGATATTGCGTCTCTCCACAAGAACAATGTTCTTTTTGGCGGCACGAAAGTGCTTCAGGCAACCCCTCCGAGCACACGGACGGATCTTGTGCCTCCGGATCATGGTGCGGTCGGCTACGTTCTTCGCACCGGGTTTGGGACGTCGCAAGGGAAGCTCGTACGGACGATTCTTTTCAGCTCTGAGCGCGTTACTGCAAACAATGTCGAAGCATTTGTCTTCATTGTGTTTTTGCTGATATTCGCTGTTCTTGCCTCGGCCTACGTTTGGGTGGAAGGCACCAAAAACGATCTGCGGAAAAAGTCGAAAATACTTCTCGACTGCGGTGAGAGCTCAGTCTGTCTCTGGTTTCGATTAATCTAAATTGACCTGTCAAACCTCTTTCAGTGCTCATCATTACATCTGTGGTGCCCCCTGAATTGCCGATGGAGCTCTCACTGGCGGTCAACAACTCGCTCATCGCTCTCGCTCGGGTGTACATTTTCTGCACAGAACCGTTCCGCATTCCGTTTGCGGGCAAGCTCGACGTTCTTGCTTTTGACAAGACCGGTACCCTCACTGACTCGACTCTTGTGGTCGAAGGTGTCGCCGGCCTTGAAACAGACCCTTCCGGGATTCGCAAACCGTACGAAGTGCCCACGGAGACTACGATGGTTCTCGCAGCTGCACACGCCTTGGTATTTGTGGACGAAACTGTTGTCGGGGATCCAATGGAGCGGAGCACAGTTGCTTCCGTTGGGTGGCTTGTGGGCCGGGGAGATCTTGTCACCGGACAAAAAGGAGCGTCGCTTAAAGGCAGCATAAAAATAATGCGGCGTTTCCAGTTTTCATCGGCACTGAAACGAATGGCCTCGGTGGCATCGTATGATAACGGCAGCGGATCATATGTTTACTTTATCGGAGTAAAAGGTGCTCCGGAGACGCTTCGAAGTATGTACGCACAGCTTCCTCCAGGCTATGATGCATGCTACAAGTATTGGGCGCGAAGAGGAAGTAGAGTTCTTGCGCTGGGATACAAGCAAATCAGGGGAACAGAGGTGAGACATTATTTAAGTGCTGCGTGCCATTTAGTATTTAATGACGACTTGTTCTGTCAGATCAAGGACATGAGCCGAGATCAGGCGGAATCGTCACTTAGATTCGCAGGATTTCTCATTTTCCATTGTCCTCTGAAGCCACACACTGTCGACGCTGTAAAATCTCTGAGCAACTCGTCGCATAGGGCAAGTTTCTACGGCGAACCGAGACACTCGTTTGTGAGAACCTTCAATGACAATATACTCACTCAACAGGTGATCATGATCACAGGTGATAACCCTTTAACGGCATGCCATGTAGCGGCCGAAGTTGGAATCACAAAACGAGAGGTGCTGATTCTCGAAGAGAATGGGAATGGAGGTTCGTTCCAAGATTTGCGCACAGTAATCCACGAAAACATAACCTCGTGACAGGCCTCACCTGGGACAATCTGGATGAGACCATCTCGATTCCCATGGACCCCACCAGTGCGGCTATCGACAAAAAACTATTCAACTATGACTTGTGTATTACGGGGAAAGCCATGGCACAATTGGCAGCTGGCCCTCAATGGTTGCCTTTGCTTCCTCGGCTCTGGGTCTTTGCTCGAATTTCTCCAAGCCAAAAGGTATTAATTGCCGCGATGATTTAAGTCGACGAATTATTCTTAGCCACGGCTTTCTGTAGGAATTGATCTTAACCTCGTTGAAGCAATTGGGTTACACCACTCTGATGTGCGGAGATGGGACCAACGATGTCGGCGCTTTGAAGCAAGCTCATGTTGGTGAGTGATATAATAATGGCCCGTCTTGATTGCCTTTTCATTTATATTCCATATCATGCCACTTCCAGGCGTAGCGCTGTTAGATGCTTCCCCAGAGGACCTGCAGAAACTTGCTGAAAGGATGCGGGATCGACGACAGCAAGAAATGAAGGAAAAACAAAAGCAGCTTGCCGAACGATGGGGTGTGAAGCTTCCTCCGGAACCAGTTCAGGATCCCAACAAGAAGAATGCCATTGCGGAGAAGAGCCAAAACGGCGGAGTCGCGAAGACTCCTGCCGAAATTCAGGCTGAAAAGCAGAAAGAGATGCAACGGAAGCTTGAGGAAAAGATGAATAACATGCTTTCTGATATGGACCAAGATGTTCCCACCATTAAGTTTGGTGATGCGTCCGTGGCATCGCCGTTCACGAGTAAAGTTTCGACAATCAACTCAGGTTTGTCTCCTTAGTTTCCTGCTCGGACTTGCGTCCCTGACCTTTGGTTTCATTTCACAGTCTGTAACATTGTCCGCCAAGGCCGTGCAACTTTGGTTGCGATGCTTCAGATGTACAAAATTCTTGCCCTCAATTGCATCGTCTCAGCTTATAGTATGAGTGTGCTCTATCTCGCAGGAATCAAACAGGGTGACTGGCAGGCCACGATTGCCGGACTCTTGATCACTGTTTGCTTCTTTGCCATTGCCCGATCCCAGGTGAGATGAACTTGTAAATCTAACTCCAAATGCCTTTATTAATAATCGGTCCTTTTCTCCTTCAAGCCTTTGAATGAGTTGTCCAAAAAGCGGCCCCAGTCGAGCATATTCAACCTGTACTTTTTCCTCTCGGTATTGGGGCAGTGCGCCGTTCACGTTTCCGCGCTCCACTACATTCGGGGAGAAGCCATTTTGGCTTCCACGGAGATGTGAGTGTATTCAAAGTCTTTTGTGGTCAATGCCCTGCTCACGTCTGTCCAACAGGGAGGAGGAAATTGATCTCGATGCGAAATTCCAACCCAACCTTCTCAACACTGCAATTTACTTGGTCTCGCTAACAATGCAAATATCAACTTTCGCGATCAACTACCAGGTGAGGTCCGTTGGAATTTTTCGTCAAATTCAAATTGACAAGAGCATCGCCTGTCAGGGTCGACCTTTCCGTGAAGGATTGACCGAAAACAAGCCTCTCTACCACAGTATCCTTGCCGTTGGCACGGTGGCCGTGGTGGGAGCCACTCAGGTTGTGCCGCTCATGAACGACTGGATGCAGTTGGTCCCCATGACCGATATCGTGAGTGTCGCAAGTCCAACGCTATTGTCGTTGCCGATACCATGCAACTTTGCCGGTGATTTTAGTTCCAAACCAAACTCCTCACGACAATGGCGCTGGATTTCGGTCTCGCAATGGCGATTGAGACGGTCACGAGTTATTTGTTTTCAGACAATAAGCCTAAAGCAAGTCTGCTCTTGGATTGAGAATACACTAGAAGCGTTGATAGATGATAACGTCACCGGTCCGCATTTTGTCGTCGAGCTGAAAATGGCTGTTGAAGAAGCGTCGCACCTGTGCATATAAAATAGCTCAGAGATGTGCCAAAATGCATACAGCCCTGCGGTTTATCACACCTCTCGGTAGTTCGATCCTTCAAACAAGTCTCGCATGATCTTCTCTATGAAGCCGAAGAACACCACGTGTGATGGCCATGTCTCGGGTTGCATCGCGACAGAGCTGAGAGTGATATTATACTTTTCGGCGAGTGCGCCCGCATCTACAGATTTGTTGCCGATTTGGGTGCTGTACCGGGAAAGCAGGTACTTCTTCGGATTCTCGGCAAAGAATTTGGACTCGTCCTTGTAAGACGTGGCGTTTTCGATTCTGCAGTACATATCAACGGACAGTAAGCAACCGGGATAAGCCACAAAACGGCAAGTCAAATGTAAAACTGTACCCGAGCGGCGGTTCACACGACACAAAGCGCATGGACACGTTGGCGTGGACATGGCTATAGTACGGAGTGGAATGACACGGCATGAGCCACAGCACCTCCATGGGCGCGCCGCTCACGGCTTCGTTCCGGACATAGAGGGCGGCATCGACAACGCCGCGCTGGTGCACGACGTTGGCGTAGAACGCGAGCGGGATGTTGGTGACGGCCAGGATTCCCACACCAACGAGGAAAGTCAGACGCGCCCGGGCGAGGAGAGACCCAGGTGTGGGGTTGTCCAGGGACGCGGCGAACGATCGCGTATCGGCCCGGGCGATCGTCGCACCGGTGAAGGCCAGCATAATGGGCAGGACGGGAAGCAGGAAGCGGTCTTCCTTGTGTTCGAGGAGCGAGAGGACCCCGACGGTCCACACCGCGGCATGAAGGAGAACGCGTGAGTGGGAGTATGCCGCCAAGGTGTCCCTCGCGCCGAGGATAAAGGGCACGACAAAGGTGCCCATGATGACTGGGACGGATTGCAGAAAGTACCAGTAGATTGGGTGCGTGCCGTAGAAGACGGAAACGCGTTGTATGACGTTGACGCGGTAGAATTCCAGCGGGGGAAATACCCATGCTTTGTAGAAGGAGCGATCGATGAGGGCCGAGAAGGCGAGCGCTACGATACTAGGATGCGACGTTGTGATTGCGTTGAATGAACAAATTATGACAAAGAAACGTACAGTATGGTCGTGGTGGTCCATGCCGTTCGCAGAATGTGTTTTCTCGTGCGCCACGCGAAGTCCGCCCCGACGAACAGCCATATCACGGCACTTGTCGGACGGATGATGCACGCGGCGGCAGCGACGACGAGGGCGTCCTGGAACCGTCTACGGGCGTAAGTGGGCCGCGTCTCGTAAGGACCGGACAAGAAACGAAAAAAAACAACGGAGGGCAAGTGCAAGCGCACCTCCAGTCGACGGGGTCCGCGTCACGACACAGCTGGCGCCACGGAAACCGCCAGAGGGCGATGGTGGTGAGCGCGGCCTCGGCCGAGTTGGCGAAGGTGCGCGTCATGGTGTAGCCCGTGTACCACGACGTGAGGGTGCAAAATAGCTGCAGGGGATGGGGCGCAGGAGTTGGTGCATGTGGGTAAAAAGGATAAGAGGGTAGAATGGACTTACAGTCCATTTGGCGGCCGTTCGACCAAAGAAGCGGCCGGCGAGGAGGGACGCGAAGTGGTCGTTGGAGGCGGCGATGAGGGCTTGCAGGATTTTGGGGCCGATAATCTGGGATTGGAGGATTGGAAGGGGCAATCGCTCAATGCTCAATGGAAGCACTTACGATGGCATCGGAATTGTCGAGGTTCAGGTACTTTATGATCCTATAGACACCTGAAAAGAGCAATGGGTGTGCGAACCCTCTGACCCTGTTGGACCATTCCCAGGTGAGATGACCCTGGCCAAAGACGGCGTAGTGAGCGACCTCGAGCGACTGCCAGAACTCGTCCGGCTGGTACATTGTGCGCGTGGACAGGGCGATGACGAGGCGGAGGAGGAATATGAATGCGAAGGTGGACCACGTGGGCGATTCTATTGCGCGCGGACTGGCGGGGGGTTTGGTGGTGTGCTGGTCGGTCTTGCGGGCGTGTGGTGGTTCGCCAGGTTGTGGAGAAGGAGGGCGCGGGTGTTGCGGTTGTTGTGGTGGTTGAGGGATTTGATTTGTGGTGGGACCGGCTCTCGCGGAGTCGTCCATGTCACCCCGCGGTGCCAGACGGGTGACGCTTGAAGCAGACCCAATGCGAACGCAATTCAGTGCGCCGCGCAACGAAAACGAGAGAGTGGAGAACTCACCGCACCGCGTCTCCCGTGTCCGTGCGAAAGTATTCGAACGACGTTTCGCTGTCCTGGCCACTCAGCATCTGCTCTCTCAGATCGGACACGCGCGCCCGTCGGTTCCTCACGCTCTCGCTTGCCATCGTGGTGCGTGGGTGGAGACTGAGGCCAGACCGCAGCAGCAGATGCCGAAGACTGTCCAGTCTGGCGACAACTCGTCCCCTGCACACCACGAGGGCTCTGATCATGCAGCGCCCGATGACGGTAACAGTTTCCTGGAAGGTTTGGACGAGGACGAGCTTCGGGTGCGGGGATACTGGCTGCTCGCCCTCACGGTCGCATTTTTCATCGTGTCGACGTACTGCGGGTTTGTCAGCAAGATGATGCCAGATACGGGATGGGTGGTGCGTCTTGCGACTGAATCCAGGCGTCAATCATTCGACCTGTGCCTTGACTGATTATCTCTGTACAGATACTCGACGCAATCAAACACGACAATTATTACTGTTACCTTGTTCCGCTGACTATTCCCACGGCTGTCATCTTTGGGGGCTTCAACTGGGTCGGGTATGAGCAGTTCGTCAACAACTGAACACTTCTTTTTCGTCTTTTCCGCTTCTTCCGCATTCAAAGTTGAAAGTTATTTTGATTTGTACTATACTTAATTGCCGCACGTAATTACGAAGTCTGTTGAGAAGGAAGCGTTTGGATGCCTGTGCTGAAGACGGGTCCGAAGACAGCTGTGGTCGAACATTTTCTCATTCCCACCGAAATGACCACCAAACCAGGCAAGCGACCATTGGGGAACACCTCGCACTCCGCGCCCTCCGCAAAGCGACATAAAGGTCTGTCTAGCGATGGCTCCTCGGGTATCAACGTTCTCCCACTAACTTGTTGTTCTCTCCCCAATCGTTCTCCGATTCCAATTCCAGGCCTCGATTCCACATCATCCGCTGGAAAGCCGCCTGCCGCTTCTTTCGCAAAGCAAGTCGCCGCTACCAAACCATCGGGACCCAAAGGGAAACCTACGGGCAAGGGAGTTGGAGCCGGTTTCAAAGTGACTTCCGCGCCCACCCCGAATCCCAAACGGCGGCGGGATGAACCTGAAAGCAAGACAGATGCTGAAAGCGATGGCGAGGATCAGGAGGCCGGTGTTGGTGTGAGTGGGGAAGAAAGCGACGAGGAGAGTGTGGGAGAGGTCGAGTCCGACGTCAGCGGCAGTGAAGATGAGGGAGACAGCGACGGCGACGACGGGTCCGAAGACGGGGATGGCGGTGATGACGACGCGGCTGAAGGGGGAGCGGACGACGACGACGATGACGGTGGCGAGGATCTGCCCCCGCAGAAAGTCATCACTGGTGAAGAACTGGTCACCAAACTCGAAGGTGATCTCCTAGCGTTGCCCGGTGCGAAGGAACCACCTTCTTACCCACTATCGCACCCTCGCACCCGCCACCCGCAAGGATCAACCCCCACCGACACCGCCGCCCTCAACCGCGACTTCGCCTCCATCATCGTCTCCGAGCCCACGCGCAAGGCGATTGGCGAAATGGGGTTCACGTCCATGACCGAGATCCAAGCGCGCACGGTTCCGCCCGCGCTGACGGGCAAGGACATTCTTGGCGCGGCAAAGACGGGGAGCGGAAAGACGCTGGCATTTTTGATCCCGGCGGTTGAGATGCTCGCCAAAGTTGGGTTCAAGCCGCGGAATGGTGAGTTGAAAGCGGTGATGTGCGGGCAAAGGGGTGGGGTGGTGATCCTGACGTTTGGCTTTGTGTGATTATCCCCCATTCCCTAAAAAGGCACGGGAGCCATCATCATCTCGCCCACGCGCGAGCTGGCCCTGCAAATCTTTGGCGTCGCCAAGGAGCTGTGCAAATACCACCACCAGACGTTTGGGATCGTCATGGGCGGCGCTAACCGCAAGGCCGAGGCCGACAAGCTCGTCAAGGGGGTCAACCTCCTCGTGGCCACTCCCGGGCGGCTGCTGGATCACCTCCAGAACACGAAAGGGTTTGTGTTCCGAAACCTCAAGACCCTGATCATTGACGAGGCGGATAGGATTTTGGAGATTGGGTTCGAGGAGGAGATGAACCAGATTGTGAAGTTGTTGCCCAAAGGTGCGTTCGCGACGGGTGTTGTTGGTGCTGGTGCTGACGCACTGGGTGGGCGGGCGAGCGAGCGACCTTGGACGGCAAAAGCAGACTACTAACGTTCTGCCCTCGAGGAGTGGGGCCGGTATGGAGGTGGCGTCGGCGGCCGCAAGGCTTCCGACGTGGAACTGTTTGCAATATCAATTCCCTGCTGTTTGAGGCTCGCTTGCTTGTTGTTATCGCGACCGAGTTATAGGTATGCCGGGAACATATTTTCTGACACTGCGCTCTATTTGCGTCATACACGCAGAGCGCCAAACGATGCTGTTCTCCGCCACCCAGACCACCAAAGTCGAAGACCTTGCCCGCGTTTCGTTCAAGAACTCGCCGCTGTATGTCAACGTGGACGAGAAGAAGGACACGGCGACCGTGGAGGGTTTGGAGCAGGGATACGTTGTGTGCCCCTCGGACATTCGGTTCCTCCTGCTCTTCACGTTCCTCAAGCGCAACATCGGCAAGAAGGTCATTGTGTTCATGTCCAGTTGTAATTCGGTCAAGTACCATGCCGAGCTGCTCAACTATATTGACGTTCCTGTGCTGGATTTGCACGTACGTACAGTTTGGGCAGAAGTATGTCGTCTCCACTCATACTCATCACACACTCTGCTCTTGACAGGGAAAGCAAAAGCAACAAAAGCGAACAAATACCTTCTTTGAATTCTGTAACGCGGAAAAGGGCATTCTGATCTGTACCGACGTCGCTGCCCGTGGTCTCGACATTCCCGCGGTCGACTGGATCATCCAGTACGATCCCCCAGATGATCCTCGAGAGTACATTCACCGTGTGGGGCGAACAGCGCGCGCGGGGTCCAGGGGAAAGGCGCTCCTTATGCTTTTGCCGAGCGAGTTGGGCTTCCTGCGGTACCTCAAACAGGCCAAGGTTCCTCTAAACGAGTTCCAGTTTCCTCAAAACAAAATCGCGAACGTTCAAGGACAGGTGAGCTCTGAGTGCGATTTTGTTACACTTGGCGATGTGATGCTCATGATTCCCGTTTTCCATCAGCTCGAAAAGCTGGTCGAGAAGAACTACTACCTCAACCGATCTGCAAAGGATGGTTTCCGGTCGTATATTCAAGCTTACGCTTCACATTCGCTCAAGAAAATTTTCGATGTGAATGAACTGGACTTGGTCAAGGTTGCGAAAGCTTACGGCTTCACCGTGCCCCCCAAGGTCAACATAAGTGAGTGGACTGTTTTGAGAGATTACATTGAAACACGACGCCTCATTCATTCTCTTCATTATAGCAATCGGTGCGTCCGGTCGTGTTGACCGCAAAAAGCGTCGAAATGCGCTTCAACAGGCGGGGTACGGAAGCAAGAAATCGGAGGGCAAGGAACACTTTTTGAAACAACGAGGATCGGTGGCAGGTGCTGGAGGTCGAGTTGGAAATGACCAACGACAGTGGTCCCGATGATCGTTTTACATATCGTTACACAATACTGGGTAGATTCTGGTAGATTCATGTTATTTAATTGCATTTTTACATTCGTTTGCATGACCTTAGCCTATTCTCCAACACGAAATGTGCGCCAGATCAATGAGGCTGTTCTGTAAAAGCTGCTTCCTTCCGACTTCTCGTCACAATGGAAAAGAAAGAAGGTGACCAAAAGCGAGAGTGAGCTATTGGCTGGTGGGACTACTGGAAAAATATTGTCGTCTTGTTGCGAAAAATCTAGCACAAGACTATGCAGCGACTTTCTACAGTTAGTCAATACGAGAATAGAACATTAATCTAGGCCCTGGGTCTGAGCTTGATCGGTAGTCCATCCCGTCTCGATATCTGATAGGTGATGAAATCCGTCCCCGGTACTTCCACGGAAGTGTCATAGGCCGGTTGGATATCAAATCGACGAACAATGGGGGCGATGATAATGCGCATCTCTGGGGTGGTTCATTTTACAATCAATCAAAGCAATGCAAAATGTGTCGGGGGACGCTCTGTTCCATGCGAAGTTGCGACCCACGCAGTCCCTTACCAGCGGGGTGACACAGTTATTAAAATGTTCAACAGAATGTTATATGGCGTCCTCTCACCTTGATCCCAGGGAGAACGGAATGAAGGCATGTTTGTTGCAAAGGACTGGCTTCCCCCAATGACCACTCTTCGACGCATTTGGTCCAGTGGAAGTCTTTTCATGCGCTATGACATCCTCTTAAAATTGGAATACCTCTTCCTCGGTGTCTTTGCCGCTATCGCTGAGCCAGCGCTCTGGGTAAAACTCGTTCGCACCGAACAATACTTCAGGAGATGATGTATCAAGCTCCGAACGTCATAACAGCAAAATAATGAGATGAAATCACACTTTACTCACCTTTAAGGCTAGTTTGCACTGCTGCGATCGGGATGTACGCCATTGTTCCGGCAGGGATGATAAATGTCTTGAGGTTCCCTTCGTCATCCCGCACGCTCAGTTCCGTGTCCTTTTCAGACTCTCTCCACACCTGCGAGGCCACTGATCTCAGCCTGAGCGCCTCATGTAGAACAGCGTCAAGGTACGGTAGACGCTTGAGCGTTTCAAGCGGCAATGGCTTCTGCGACGAACCACGGAATGCGTCGTCCAGTTCCTTCCTAAGCGTGATTAAAGTTGATGGTTTGCTGACCAGGAAGGACATAGTCCAGGCCATGGCGTTTGCAGTAGTCTCGGAACCGGCGCCGAGCATATTGCGGCACATATTTGCCATGTCGATGTCGTCGAAGGTTCCCTTATCGGCCTGGTTTACAACCCACTGGAGAATATTGTTATTTACGTCACCACGGGCATTCATCTCTTGTCGTTTGCTAATAGTGCTTTTGTCAAAGTTGTTCTGGAAGGTGTTGAGTGTTTCCCAGAAAAGCTTGTTGTAGAGACTTCGTCTAAACGGTAAAACCATGCGAATTGCAGTCGATCTCATGCTGTCGGGGACAGAATTCGGGTACAGGTGTTCACCGTTCTCCACGAGACGGAAGTTATCTCCGAAAGCCTGATGATCAAACAAACATAATGAGTTCAGCAGCGACCGACAAGTTTGCAATGGCGAGACTCGACAGTGATACTGATGACATCAGCGGTGACATGCTTTAGGACCGCCGAAAAATCGTTGGATATCATCAATCTTGGCTTAGAAAGAGCACGATTGCAAAAAAAAGTGCTCACGTGCAGTTCCTTCAACATGTCCAAGGTGGCGTACCAATTGTTGTCTTTTGGCAAGGAAAGAATCTTCCTCTCGAAAGAGTTGTATACTTGCACAAGGTATGACTCCAGATTCGTGAGGTATTTGACGGAGAACACAGGGGAAATAACTCGGCACAGCCTCTTGTGCTCAGCACGATCTAAAGTAAAAGGAATACCTGGTCGACGAGGTTTTTATGTTTACAAATCTTCGTCTCACCGCGGATTTCCTTCCAAGGGTGACCCACCTTTTTTTTGCTGGAGGTTGCCATATGTGCCCTTGTGCTTGGGCAAATCGGTAAGTTTCTCAATCTGCAGAAAGAGGGAATTCAATTGATCCCCGCAAGATCTGGAAGAGTTAAACCCACATCTTGAAGTGTATCCGGATCGGCGATACTGATTCTGTCTAGCGCAACTCTGGAGCATGGGGTAAGAACCCAACGCGTCATCACATGCATGAATGGCCACAATACGCAAGGCTCGAATGCACACCTTACAATAGATCCGTGATTAATATGCGCAGAAACGATCCTCTCTCTCAGCTTTCCTGTAATTTGCTTGAAGACAGTAGTGTGGAATCGCGAGCTCCAGTGCAGAGCCCGGAATCGACTCGAGGTTGCTCCAGACGAATGTATCGAACAGGTACACCAAGTACCACGTGACGGTAAAGACTGCGACGGCTGTAGCAATTGAGGCCGCCGAAACTAGCTGCGTGAGGTGCAGGGACGACATGTTCGTTCGTACCTCGAAAGTTTGGGTCATCGTTATGCAATGTTCATTGGTAACTCGACTCGCCCATTTATCTCGTGGAGGAAGCTTTAACCGTTTATCCTGGATCGGACAGCATTGCGCTATTTCAGGCTTTTGGTTGTTTGACAGGGGAACGAACCCTTCGACTCCCCCACAATTGCCATAAATGGAAAAGACAGCATAGGACGGGCTTCGTGACAAACTTCAAAGAATAAGTGCATTCAAACATTCCCGTTGCATCATATACATCCAGAAATGCTAGATAACCCCAGTGAACATTTATTTCTTGCCCTTCTTGCCCTTTCCAGCCTTCGCGTCGGCAGCGGGGGCGGCAGCGGCAGCATCTTTCTTGGCAGGGGGAGGACGAGCTGGACCTTGGCCAGGCTGTCAAAGGAAACGTGAAAAATTGCACTGAGCGACTTGAAAATGATGAAAACTTACAGCAAATACGAAAGTGGTACCGCACTTGCCGCAGTATTGACGGTCGTACATGCTGTTAAGTTTTGCGGTGAGTAGAAGCTCGAGATACCGAGGTGAAACTGCCAAAACTCTTACGAGGCCATGAAGTTACCGGGTCCGCAAGTTGGGCTGGGGCATTCACGCCTCAAGCGAGTGATCTTGCCGTCTCCGTCAACTTTGAAGTAGTTGAGGATGGCGAGCTTGACCTTCTTGCGCTTGTGCTTAATCTTCTTGGGAGTGGTGTATACCTTCTTCTTCCGCTTCTTGGCACCACCGCGGAGACGGAGGACGAGGTGAAGGGTGGACTCTTTCTGGATGTTGTAGTCTGGGGGAGAGACGTAAGGGGGTCTGGCTCATAGTTCAGCTAACGTTTCCCACTGACGAACTCACCAGCGAGAGTGCGGCCATCCTCAAGCTGCTTTCCGGCAAAGATAAGACGTTGTTGATCGGGGGGGATTCCTTCCTTGTCCTGGATCTTGGCCTTCACGTTTTCGATGGTGTCCGAAGACTCCACCTCCAAGGTGACTGGACGAAGAGGATGAGCACGTAGTCCAATCACCAAGAAAGCGAGACGTGTACTCACTGGTCTTCCCCGTGAGGGTTTTCACGAAGATCTATTTGCGCAGGCGAGCAGAGCGGGAGGTCAGCATCCGTCGAGTAGGGGTAAGGGCATCCAGCGAGGCATCCATCCATCGCTTCCCGTCCTGCAAGAGTCCTGTCGCAGCCACCAACCTGCATCTTCGGTCGAAGTGTCTAGCCTGAGACGCTAATCTGAGGTGTCGTCGACGGCTTCAACTGGGAAAGGGGGCTCCAAAGTTTTTGAACTGACAAAGACGGCCCCTGCGCAAACTGTGGTCCAACTAACTTCTTGTACATTCGCCAATTCATAACGTTAACCGCATAAGCAATTGTAACTGGAAGGCGTATTAATTACTATTTACAAAATCAACAGAGTATACTATCGTGTGAACTTGAGAACAATCAGAAGCAGCAATATTAGTACAACAATGACCATGACAATCGTAAATCCCCCTACACCCCACGCAAAAAAAAAAAGTCACAATCAACGCAGATATGTCGAATCCAAGAGGGAACACCTACAATTCGTTCTTCCTTCCTTGAGCACCCACTCAAGACGTTTTCGCGCGCCGGCGAGTCGGGAGCTTGTCCTATCCACTGCCACCTCGGTATCCTCGAGGAGTTGCACGTGCAAATCCAACTCGTCTGTGATCTGCAACCCTATTTGCCGTTGGCGCTCAATCGTATCGGAAAGGAGATCGAGGGACTCATCCTGTTCTAAATTAAGAAGAAGAAGCGTCGAGCGTCGAGCAAGCGAGCGAGCGGGTAAGTATAACCGCGCAAACTCACGACTCATGATTTGGTGTTGAACACCATACAGTTCCCGGTCATCAAGATGCGCGTAAGCATCCGCACCCTTTGGCGCCGACAGAGGATCGCTTCTTTGGTTTCTCTATTCACCGTTTAGTAAACGTTCAAAGGCATCTCGCGTTTCGCCAGGTATCATAAAAACTTACCGAGGCGAAGGTGCTCGCAGAGGCGCCATTTCTCGGAGATGCTCGTCCAGGAGCTCGCGACGCTCCATCCTTCCCGAGATTCACGTCCCCACCCAACCGTACACCTGTCGCTCCGTCCCCTCCGAGTACCGTTTCCACCCTTCCGACTCTCTTCAGCAGACCGACGACCGCATCCTCAAACCGGGATAGCTCCTGCTCCCCCACTGCTCCAGAGTCTTCCGCAGCCGAGAGTCGGGCTTCCAGGGACTCCATGGCAGCGCGCACGTTGGCGAGGTCGGAGCGAAGCTTTGGGTCGGTCTCAGGGGAAGGTCCTAGGTTTGCACGGTGAGCTTTTTGGCGCTAGAATCATGAACATGAGATGGTGGTAAGAGTCTGGCCAAGGAGCGTGGGCATGTGGACGGCGAAAGGAGCTCCAGGTCGGGGCGTGTTGGTTAACTGACCTCAATGACAGTCGCGGTGAGACCATCTATCCGTTTCGAGAGAGCGTCCACATCAGGTTTCCTGCATGCAGTGAAAAATCGAGTCAGCAAAACGGAATCGGCAGATTTGGCCATCAAGGCGAGCGATCTCCAACAGCTCGACGATCGCGACCAAAGAGCTGGAGAAGCCATCGAGCAGAGGGCGCATCACCTTAGGATCGAGCAGCTATTCAACTCACCATGCGGACGACATGTCGCCGTTTGGGTCCCAAGGTTGGCCTCAGATGTTGCGAACCGCTTGCGATATTTCGGCAGTGCATTGTAATCTACAATCTTTCAACTCCAACAACGGATACATACAAGAATAAATTGAAAACAACTCCAACTCGATTAGAATGCGCACGGAAAGGAATTCATGCTTCCAGGTGTATTCGCTTCCGCTCCCCGACTTGCTCCGCCTTGCGTGCCTTCTGCTTTCCCTTCACATCGTGCACAGGGTCGGCATTCTCCTTGTCTTCCGTCCTCCGAGAGCGCTCGGCGATCCGCTGATGCGAGACAGGGACATGAGCCACAACGTTTGTGTGAAGCAAGCAGGACGCAAACGCACCTCCACTGTCGAAACACCATCCCTAAACCGCGCTCGAAATAGTACGTTGGCGTTGTTGAACATACCCTCCTTTAGTGATACGACGATAAACTGTGATCCCGTGAATCTCGTGCGAAGCATCTGGCCGATGTTTTGCGTGTGAGATAAGTCGAGGGCTGCGTCCACTTCGTCGAGAATGTACATGGGTGCCGGCTTGTACCGCAGAAGTGATAAGATTAAAGATAGCGCGATCAAGGATCTTTCGTCGGAAAATTGGGATTGTTAAATGTGACCAGAATATTGCACGACTTGTACCGCCTCACCGTTGTCCTCCACTGAGTTCCGTTAAGCTCTGCTTCCATACACCTCCCAGACAGACCTTTACTTCAAGGCCATCGTTCACTGTCTGACCCTCGGGTGGCTCGAGTTTCGCAGTGTTACCCGGGAGCAGGTCTCCAAAGATAGCACCAAAGTCACTGCCAACAGGGTGCAGTCAAGGTTTAGAAGCTTTCAATGTTTTGGAGATGTTCATGTACTCACACGTTGACTGTCTTCCACGTCTTGTCCAAAGCTTGTCGTTTATGCTTATCCAGCTCTTCAATGGTTTGCTGAATCTTCTTCTTGTCCTTCTTAACCGTGTTCAGCATTTGGTTCAGACTGGTTTCCTTCTTCTCGTACCTGTTTGTGCAAAATATTCAAGAAAGCACAGGACACTGAAGGCAGAATTCTTACCGGTCGATTGTATCCATAACCTTCATGTCAGTTTTCTTCCTCAAAGTCTCGTACTTCTCCTCAAGGTGCTTAAGCTTCTTCTTGCTCTCACCGATGTTGTACTTTTCAAAGTCGTACTGAGAGTCCGGCAACCCGAAATATCTGCGAGATGTCAGCACCAATCGTCCAGAATCGCAGAAGCGTGTGATCACTCACTGTTTTTGGTCTCGAATCCATGCGTGCTCTTTCAGCATATCTTGTACCCTGGCTTTCGCTGCCTCTTGGTCCGTCATGAAATGCTGAAGCTCGTGTTGTGCTTTCTGGAGTTCTAGCTGTGTGCTCTCCTGTTGTGTTTCAGATCGCTTCCGTTCAGCCTCATGGCCTTTCGTCTCATCATCAAAGACCGCCAGGCGACGCGCTTCAGCGTCAAGAGCTGATTGAGCATTGTTTACGCTTTCCTATAGTAAAGTTTAGGTCCTGTTGGCTTTTGCCCTCGATTTGAGCATAACATACCTTCATCTCCGTTGCCTCCTCGGCAAGGCTACAAAACTCAGCCTTGGCTTGTATAACCGCTATATCAGCATTGACTATCTGCTGTTCCAGTACTTTGATATCCTTTTCCGATTGTTCTAGTTTGAAGAATAACCTCGATACAGAATGTAAAAGAGGAAAAAAGGAGCAAGGAGCCTACCTAATTCAGCTTTCGATAGTTGAATTTCTGCGTGCCTTTTTTTAAACTCAATACTGCCCTTGGCGATGGCAGCTTTGGCCTTCTTGACGTCCGCCTACAGTTGAGAGTTCAGAAGTAATCCCTTGATGTGAATAGCAAAATATCCACTCACCTCAATAGACTTCAGCTTTTGTTCTTTGTTACCTGAGAACTCTGCCATTTCCGCCTCAAGGCGCTTCACCTCCGCTTCGGCTTCCGCTTTTGCCCTCCCGGCTCTCTCAATTATCTGTTGCGCTTCTTCGATTTCTTTCTGCGCAGCCTCGAGTTGTTGAATCAACTGCGCGTTTGCGTTGGAGTTGATTTGTCCCTCAGCCAGATTCACTTCGTGCTGTTTCAGCTCAAGCTGCTGTTTCAGAACTTTGAACTGCTGTCCGGATTTCTTGCACTGCTCCAATTCCTTGTCGATTGCCGCAAGTAGCTGTTTTTGCTTATTTAGCTGCTTCTGAAGCTCTGTTGCGGACTGCATCTTGTGAAGAACTCCAGCAGTGTTCGATTGCGAGCCACCACGGAGGGTACCGGACGGATCGTACTCATCCCCCTCGTAGGTGACGGTCCTTAGTCTCACGGTTGGGTGATAAGCAAGTTCCTTCGCCATATTACCATCTGCAACCGGGAAAGAGAGGCTTCAGTCTGGCAGCGCTTCAACGTTACAGATGCTCGAACCTTTGCAAATAAGGGTGCTCCCGAAAACAAAGTTCATTGCGGCTTGAACCTCATCATCATATCCTATGAGATTCAAGGCAAGATTTACGTCGTCCTTCCCAATCCTTTTCGCGGCATTTAAACGCTATCAAAGACGACGTGAAGAATCTTGCACTATCTAACGAAAACGTCCAATGACGAACCTCCGCGGAAATTTTGAACGACTGTATTTTATTGAGCGGAATAATGGTAACTCGGCGCTTCAACTGGCCATTCTTGAGCAGTTGGGAACCGACAGACTCCGTTTCTACGACAACCTGCCAATAGGAGCGAAACGTGAGAACTTGCAAATGCTCCATTGGGGTGTCGACTCACATTGTACAGGCGGCCACCAGCGGCTATCTCCAGAGCTACGCTCGCCTCCTTGTGCTTCGGCGGAACGGACACCAGCTCCGCAACGATACCCTTGACTTGCGATCGGTCAAAGTTTGGAGATGGGTCTTTGTACTGAAATTGGTACCGGCTAAGTTCTGCCTGTAGTTGCTCCAGCTTCTCTTGCAGTTCGTTAATTTGGTCCTGTTGCGTGGTCTTGCGTCTCAAGAGATCAACTTCACTTTCTGGGTCAAAGTTCATGCGATCGATTTCCGCGGCAATAGTTGCAACGGCACCGCGTGATGACTCGAGTCCTTCCACCAGCTTTTTGTTGTCCTTTTCTGCTTTCCTGGCCTTCGGTTCTAGCTCCTTGACCTCTTTCTGGAGATGTTTCATCCGGAGTTTCTGCTGTTCAACTTCTGTGACAGCGGATGTTGCAGCGCTTTTGGCCGCTGAAGTGAGGGGGGCTATAAGGGGATGCCAAAAACAAGATGGACGCCAGCTGTTCTCTACCTGCAATCTGATCCATGTATCCATTCTGATGACCCTCCTTCGCAGAAAGCCCGGTCGAAAGTGTTTGAAGGAGCTCCTCTAGTTTCCGAAGGTTTTCGACTTTCGCTTCGTGGTCAGAATTGGCGTTTCCAAAGTCGTTCTCCATTTTTTGGACCTTCACTCGATTTTGTGCAAGCGAAGATATCGCCTGGGGGATGAAATGGATAAATAAGATTTCAAGGACATAAAACGCGGAAGGAGTCTTGACTCACGTCTTCACGTTGCAATTTGATGTCATCTCGTTGTTTTTCTTCGTCTCTCACGGTCTTCTCCTTCAATTCCACCTGTGCACTGAGTCGAACGAGCTCTTTCTGAAAGCTTTTTAGGTTCGTATCCAATTCGTGGTATTTGCCTCCATCCTTGAAAAATGCATGCATTGAGGACCCGAGTTACGAGCGGATCCAAGCACACCTACCTTTTGTCGACGTCGTTGAATCTCTAGTATCCGCTTTTCAAGCTCCAAGATTGTGCGTTTAAGCTCCTGGTCGGTGTTTTGAAGCTCGGAAACCCGGTTACGTCTCTCGAGAAGCTCCGCATCGGATCTGCTAAGGGTATCCTAGGTATGACAGGATTTGTCAGTACAAAATGAACCCCAGTAAAAAGAAGTGACGGACCTCATATCGTTTGAAATCGTAAGCGATAACAAGTTGCCGGACGTGGTCAAGCTCCGTGTTGACCTTCTGGAATTCAATGAACTTCTTCTTTTCGTCCCGGAGCTTGTTGAGCTTAGGCGTAATCTCTTCGTCCAGAATCTAACAAATTTTGCGCAAATGTGTCATCTTTGCGTGTCGTAACATCAAAAAGGGAGACCTCCCACCTTGATAATTTCATCCAACTTCTTGTCCTTCTTCTCGATGGTCTCAATGGCCTTCTTCTTCTTCTCTTCGTACATTCTTGTCCCCGCCGCCTCTTCAATCATAGCAAGAATCTCCGGTGGCTTCATATTCAGAACTTTGGTGATGCGTCCTTGCATGATGAGGAAGTGGGGATTGTTCACGTTCAGCTGGACAGACTGGAAGAGATTCTGGACATTTTGTTGCGTCGCGTTATGGCCGTTGATAAGCCATTTATTTCTTCCTCCAATGATCACCTGAAAAGCAAATGTATCCCCATCGATTCGCAACACCTACGGCGAGGTCGCCTCACCTGTCGAGTGACGGTAATCTCCTTGCAGTTTTCGTACCCAATAGGACTCTTTTCTCTATCGGCATTGTCGAAAACAATTGTAACAGATGCTTTGGAGATGCCTGCTTGACCGCGTTTATACACCAAGTCTTGAAGACTCTGGGCGCGGACCTGGGAGAAAAACAAACGAGAAATCAGAAGTCGTTTAAACGCCCAGTGGCGATCGAGAAGCAAGCTCACTGCGCTGAGATTGCTGATGCCTAGAACGAAACATATAGCATCCAATATGTTGGATTTTCCAGAACCGTTCAGTCCCGTGATGGCATTGAACTCTGAATCCCATCCGGAAATCACAGTTCTCGTGGCGTAAGATTTGAAGCCCTCGATTACGAGCTCCTCGATGCGCATCTCTCCCGAGTGATGGTCAACTTCAGCGGCGGACTGTCGGAAAGATACGAGGAGATGGAAACAAAGATGATTCCCAAGGTTTTTATCGGATCGATCGATGCAAGAGAAGCGCGATTGGTTCAGCGACTGGTTGCGGGGAATCAGGTTACTGGCGCTTTCATTCAATGGCACTGACCAACGGTGCACAGTCCCGAATGGACCGAAGCATGAGCCCCAGCCCGAACCAATTCGCGCAAATAGAACAAATACAAAACGATATTTTTAGGGAGAAAAGAAGCAGAGTATTACGAATTGGATATCATATCATTTAGTCGATTCACGAAATCGGTTGCATCAATCGGCACCACTTTAACTGGTGGAGAAAGTCCAGATGTGATCGTAGGAGGCGATTGCTTTCCCACATTCTCCCAGTCCATTCCCTCGAAGAAAGCATGCCCTTTCAGGGCAGTGTAACCCCCCCCCTCTTCCGAATCCACACCAAGTCGCGAGGCTGGATTAAGCCTGATCAAAGCAGAAACAAATTCCTGTGCAACGGGGGGGAAATTGTCGGGGTAGGTGTAATCTACTTTCAATATGTTCTGGAAAATCATGTAATCAGTCTTCCCTTGGAAAGGAGGGCGCCCGCAGAGCATTTGATAAGTCATGCACCCCAGTGCCCAGAAATCCGATGCCTTAGATGCCACTTTGTCGCTGAGTAACTCGGGGGACACGTACTCAGCTGGAAGGAACAGTTGGTAGATCTTTGATTCCGATTGAGACAGAAATGGGCGCACCTGTGCCAACAAATGAATTTCTCTTATTCTGTCCCTGAGTTCCTCCTTGCCCCTCGTCCTGCGATCCGACAACTGGCAACAACTTCGCAGTGCCAAAGTCCGTAAGCATAATATGCATGTCCTCGCCCAGAAGAACGTTTTCCGGTTTCAAATCTCGATGTATTACGTTCTTCCCGTGAATGTACTCCAGGGCAAGGACAATCTCAGCGACATAAAACCTCGTTGTTGCCAAGTCAAAGCTTCCGTACTTCTTGATGAGCTCCAACATATCACCGGTCTTTGCATACTCAAGAACGAAATAGAGTGACGCTTGGTCTTGAAATGTGTAGTAAAGTCGCACCACGAACTGATGCCCATTCAGGTGGTTCAGAACGTCCTTCTCGACGTGGACGTACTTCGCCTTATCATGCTTGAGAATGTGTCTTTTGTCGAGTATTTTAATTGCGAAGTCGCGTCCTGAATCCTTCTCAATCGCATGGACGACTGTAGAATATGACCCATCCCCAATCGAATCGCCGAACTGAAACGTTCTCATGAAAACAAATCACGATGCAGAAAGATTCCAATTACCGTGAAATCGTTCGCCGTGCGCCGCCGCAAGGGGTCTAACTCGCTCATTGTGAGCAGCAGTTCGGTTGAACTTTTGGGCAAGACGTGCTTCCAGTCTGCGGTTGGGCTTGAATTCTTCCCTGGAGGACAAGGGTTATCGTGGGCAACCAACGATGACCGCCCAAATCAAAATAGGAAACTACTCCGTGTTGGAGACACTCGGAGGTGTGCTTCGTGGCATTATGGTTTCCGGATTGAGTCGTTTCTTACTTGGACGTTACCATCAATCGACATAAACACCGGGGAACGCTTGCATCGGCCTGCACCGTACCTCAGTGGGATCATTTGGGAAGGTTAAACGTGGGTTAGGTCATGGTTTCCATCACAATCCTTGCGATAAGCCTGATGCGCTCTGGATTGGTCCTGCAATGCTTCCAGTGGCCGTCCACACCTTAACAGGGCATCGAGTTGCGCTAAAGTCCATCAATCGGCGCAAAATTGCGAACATGGATATGGTCGGGAGGGTGAAGAGGGAAATTCAGTACCTGAAACTTCTGCGACACCCCCATATTATCAAACTATACGAGGTCATCCAAACGCCAACTGACATCATCATGGTCATGGAATATGCACCTTATGAGTTGTTCAATTACATTGTCGAGAAAGGGCGTGTGAGTTGACGACCACTGCACGTTTCCTCGCGGGGTCATGTTGAAACCGTCGGCCACATCAGCTTCCGGAGGACGAAGCTCGTCGCTTCTTCCAACAGATTATATGTGCCATTGAGTATTGCCACCGGCATAGGATTGTGCACAGGGACTTGAAGCCGGAGGTGAGGGCGAAACGGAGTCCAATTTGCAACGAGCTCATATGACTCTCGCCGATGAAGAACATACTACTTGACGAGTACTACAACGTCAAGCTGGCCGACTTTGGTCTATCCAACAACATTAACGATGGCGACTTCCTAAAAACCAGCTGCGGATCTCCGAACTATGCTGCACCAGAAGTCATATCGGGACGGTTGTATGCGGGGCCTGAGGTGGACGTTTGGAGTGCTGGAGTCATGCTGTACGTCATGCTGTGTGGGCGACTACCGTTTGACGACGACTATATACCCAACCTTTTCCGGAAAATTAATGGTGGGTCCAACTCTGATGAATCTTCTGCGTGGGTCTAACGGTTTTCTTCTTTCCAATTAGGTGGCATGTTCTCGCTACCCTCCGTTCTGTCGACTGCCACGAAGAATCTTATTTCCCAAATGCTCGTCGTAGATCCTTTGAAGAGAATAACGGTGAACGAAATACGGTGTGTTTGTGCTCTCCCAGCTGTTCGGGCTCCAAAGTGTAATTTCGATCGTTGGCAGACAAACTGAATGGTTTAATATTGGTCTTCCTGACTACTTGAAACCTCTTCCCGAGAACCTGGAAGAGCAACTTGAAGACATGGACATGACCATTGTGCAGGAGTTGGAGAAGGTATGAAGAACGAAGCCGATTGTGCATTACGTGTTTAATCTTTTTCGTTTCACAGAAAACAGGATTCTCGAAAGAGACAGTTTTCCGGGGCCTACGGGAAAAGGAAAACAACCAAGTGAAAGTGGCGTACCAATTAGTCGCGGACCAAAAGCAAATGCTTGCCGATGGTGAGGCACCGTAATTCTCCATCAAATGTTCTTCGTCTCGTAACCCTGGCGTCGCTAGCTCAAGCTTTCCAATCTAAAACTGTTCAAGTGCTTGTTGCCACTTACCCCAACAAGAAGGTGAGTCTCTCGTTTGTTCTTCGTTCGCGCAGTTTTTCTAATGTCGCGCTTTAGGACCGACCAAGCATAAGCTCGTCAATAAAGGTCTTAAGCTCTAGTCTGCCCAAAAACTCGGATATTGGTGCGCTCTGTTTTTTTTCTGTTTGCACCGTCATCTCACATTCATGTCACAGATGGAAAGGACGGTAAGAAGAAAACCCGCACCAAATGGCATTTCGGAATCCGGTCGCGGAGTGCACCTGCCGATATCATGCTGGAAATATATCGTGCATTGAAGAATGTTGGCATGGTGAGGCCCGAGTTCCAAACTGAAACTTTTGATGCCGGAACTGACACATACCATCTGGAAGCGATGGAAGACGATTGAGCCGTACCGTGTTAGGGCGAAATACACTGCAGCGAATGAAAACACGGTAAGTTGTCATCAAACTTCCTCGGTGTGTCATATAACGGTTTACCAATCTTGCTTTTTAGATTAAACTCGAGCTGCAGCTTTATCAGGTGGAACCAGAAAATTATCTCCTCGATTTCAAAAACTGTACGCCGCCGAAAGTTGCAGTCAACCCTCACGATAGGTGGCACTTCGCCTTCAGCTCCAGGCGAGGATCGTCCTCCTCCGCCGTAAGCTCTGGTAGTCCAAGCAGTGCTGGGTCAGGAGTTTCAACACCAGTCGACAGTGGGGATGAGAACAACGAGACAGGGGACGAGGATGATGATGCAAAGAGCAGCGTGACGACACGCTCGGATGCACCGAGTGTTCACTACAGACATTACTACCACCACAAACACCACCACAAGCACGACAATGAAGTCGCTGTATCAACATTTGTGTTTTTTGAAGCGTGCGCCGCGCTTATTAAAGAGCTGGCGACGTGACGTAGTACTTGATTACATGGGAAGTCTGCATTCGGAGTACATATTCTTAGCATGCATATATTCAATTCTGTAAATAGTTTCAACCATGATAAAGGCTTTTAATTTCTTGAAAGCGAGAAGGAGTGAGCAATAGATGAACATTGGCCATTGCGTTGGTAGTGCGATTCTCTCACTTTGTTTCAAACGGTATCGGCCCATCTGTACTTCATATCGCGCTTTATCGATTTGAGACATTTCAAAGAAACCCTGTACGGCTTCGTTTATCGGAGTTCCGTGATGATGTCTTCTCGCGTTCACACGAACCTTTTTATCGTCATCCGTCATCGCACTCCACAGTTCTCCGTGTACTTCATATTTTCCGATGCCGAGTTTCCTGTTGTGTGAGAGGTCGTTTCAATGGATGTGCTCTTGGGAACTTCGACATTTTCGCACCGTTGTTCCAGGGAGAAATATTGGAATGCTGTGGTGACTCGTTTGGGGAGTTCGGGATCCCTTAATGGTCGCTTAGCACGCTTCGTTTTCTTCTCGTCTGCGGCCTGCTCTTCCATCTGGAACGAGAAGCAGACGGGGAGGGAGGGGCCGCAGTGGGTAAGGTTATGGTGAACTTTGGTCGCCCGATTTTGTCCTTCAATTTATTTGCACATTTATCACATTCTCTATTGTTGTGAACCTTAATGCAAAATTGCAAAATGTGGAGGTGGAGGTATACGGTGACTAATTTTGGCTGCTTGCCTTTAAAGTTTCAAGAATCCTGGAAGTCCGCTCTTTGAGATCATCCAACCGACGTGTAGCGAGAGCTTTTTGATTTTCAAGTTCCATTTCAATGCCTTTCCGCACGTCCCCAATATTTTTCTGGATCGCCTCGATATCTTCGGCACTTCTCTCGTTCTCGTGTGATACCCCGCACAGCATATCAAACGAAGAGATTGCAGACAATTCGGCTGTTAAAGAGCGTATCTCTTTCGAAAATTCGTCCGTCATGGGTGTGTCTCCATGTGGTCGAAATGTCGCAATGAGCCTTTTGCATTGGTCCTCTTCGAGTAATCCACTACAGTCCAATATTTGATTCGGCACCTCACCTCAAAAGTCCCTGTAGTTTACCAAGCTGGAAGCCCAGGAGGATCGCATCGGCATATCCAACGTTGAACCCTTCCTGAAGAGTTGTTTCTTTCGCTTCATCGACAGCTTCCCTATAGCCCACCTTTCGGGGAAATGGTTGGGGATTCAGGCCAACGTGGAAGCTTCTTTCAAACAATCAAATGCAAGTAACTCACTGCAATATGCTCCTCCTTTAATTTGTGCGAGTCCCGTTCGACATCGTAGCGTTCAGCCTTTCCAGCATTATGCTCGTCGCCATCATCACCCCACACATCGTCCATTGTTGAGGACCTCAGGTGAAGGCCAACCGTGACACGTGGTCGTGACCAAAGTCGCGGAAAGTGAAGTCACTCTCTTCTTGATGGTGATGGGCCAACACGTCACAGCGTCATCAATTTTGGAGTACGAGGGTGCGCGATGGGTGCGTCGTAGATCCTTTGTGCCGATTCTCAGTTCCTCTGTTAAGCTCGACTTTCAATGTGCAGAGTGAAGTCGATTCTCCTTCAGAACCCCTTCCTCAACCTCAATTTGCGGAACCTACGCCTAGCCAACGAGTAGTGTCTGCACTGGGTGGAGCATTCCTGACATCTCTCGTGGGTGAGTTAAAACCGTTGATCCTGTCCGACGATGTTATATCACACACCAAACTATCCCATAATGATGGTGCTGTTTCACAGTTACGCCGTTCGATGTTGTGAAGAATAGACTCCAGGCTGGCTCAACAGTGGTGGGCTCTGGTGGGACCCCCGTTCGTGTCCCATACGAGCCCATTACGGAGTGCTGCCGCGAGGTTTTCGTTGGTATTCACGACCCAGTTCAATGTTCGCATCAACCGGCCATTCCTCAGAGCCGGTTGCGCGTCGGGAACTTCCCTCGCATACTCATGACGGGACAGGCGGTTGCTGCTGGTTGTGCGCTTGAAGCCGGTGCAGCTGGAAGCACCGAGGCTGTTATCAATGGAACATGGGACGGTATGATCAAGATTGCACGGTACGAAGGACTGTCAAGTCTCTGGTCGGGCCTCTCTCCAACGCTGTGAGCGAATCCTGTATGACTGTTGACGTCTGGTCTTTGTCTGACCTATCTTTCCAGAGTGATGCAGGTTCCAGCCACCGTTGTCTACTATGTTGGCTATGAAAGTCTCCGTGATACGCTACTACTGCGATTTCACAACTATCCGAACATTGAGTTCTATGCTCCATTGTTTGCGGGAATAATGGCGCGAAGTCAGTTACGGCGCTTTTTGTTTGCGCTCGGAGAGACTGCTGATGGTTGCCTCACTCTAACAGCCGTTGCCGCATTTGCGATCTCTCCTATCGAACTCATTCGGACGCGGATGCAGTCTGTAGCTGGAAATGAAAAGCAATTCAATAGTGGGTTGTGCTCTCCATTGCACTGGCAGACAAATTTTAACTTCTTGAACCTACCAACTGATGCAGATGTCTTGCAAGGTGTACGGAACATGATGCGAGCGCAAGGCGCCTCGAGTTTGTGGAGAGGAATGGCAGCGACGCTTTGGCGGGATGTGCCATTCTCTGGAATCTATTGGTCTGGATACGAAACGTTAAGGGATCGATTAAAGCGGCGATATCCAGCTTGGAATGAAACCGCTGTGGGCTTTTACAGCATCTCGTTTATATCTGGTGCCGCTGCAGGGATGGTTGCAGCAACCGTCACGACACCATTTGATGTGGCCAAAACAAGGAAGCAAATTACGGACTCGCATGGTGCACATATGAAAATGATGAATCTGATGCGAACAATAGTGCAGGATGAAGGTTGGAGGGGATTGACGACAGGACTCACGGCGCGAATCGCAAAAGTTGCACCCGCATGCGCCATCATGATATCAAGTGAGTGTTCTTGTTTCACACCTCATCGAATGGACCGCTTGACTCCACATGGTCGGTTTAGGTTACGAAGCCGGCAAATTCTTTTTCAGACAGCGAAATGCTGAAATTGGTCATCCTTGAAATAATTGCAACACCGCACGTATTTTTCATTAGTTTTTGTAGCATATGAACTGCATAGACTGTAGACACATTACAATTTCAGTTGGATTTGTGTCGGGTGATGGACAACGGTCCCCTCCTAAAACTGACGATGGTTGAGTCTCATCCTTCCAATTCGGCTTCATCCGATGATCCGCCAACGGTACAAGGCGAAGTGATGCTTGAAAACGAACAGACGTCACCCGAACAAGAGCCCGTTCGTGGTTATTGCGGGGAAACCCAAGATCAAGACCCATCGCATGAGGATGTGGACAAGCTGCTAGCGAGCATCGATCAGACGATGACAGAAATGGGACTTCTAGATCAGGAGGGCAATCCCGTGAAAAGATCGAAAAGTGTCGATTCGAAGCAAGAGGAACAAGGGACTCCTCGGAACGCGCCGAATCCACCGGAAGAGCCTGAGAAAATGCACGCGCTACCGGACGTGTCAAAGCCTTTGCCACCTCCACCAGCGAACGATGAGGGGAATGGCGAAGGAGCCTCCTCGTCCTCCGACATATATCCTCCACACGTTCGCGCGGCTATAGAGAAGGCGAAGAGGAACATTGAAGAGAGAGAGTCTCGAAAGACACTGGAAGCTGACGGAGGAGGAGTGTTCGCGCACATGACGGAGGTGTGTTCATAGCGTTCACCATGTCAACTGGCACCGAACAAACTCGTGCGTATACTTAAATCAATTACCGGTTCTGGTGGCGAGGCTGCGTCAGAAAGAGGCGAACGGTTGGGTATCCTCGATGAAAAGACGAACGAGCTTGCTGAGAATTCTCGAGCCTTCCTCGAGAAAATACGAGAGTATAACCGCCAGCAGCAATCTAAGAAGTGGTGGCAAATTTTCTGACCCATCATCATTAAAGAATGGATTTTGTTGCATGTAGTGTTTCAGTTTCAAGTAAGCTGTGAAATGTATTCCTATCATTCACATCTTCGCAATCGTTGATGGACAAAGAAGAGACGCTGTTTTCCGTCCTCTGGACTCACCAGAAGCATCAAAAGTCCAAAACTTGGAAAGATGGATTCCTCAAGGTCAGCCGAAGGGGAGTGTTCGTGTCACATCGCTCCTCTTAATTGATTCAAGTCTATTCGGGCCAGTACGCATCCAAGTACAGAAGTGCAACGCTGTATGATGATAAGCGAGCTCAGCTGGAGAAGTGCGTGAAGTCTGTTCATCAGAAATGCGGTTCTAGGATCAGATTCTCTTCCACAACAGGATATTCATCAATGCAAGCGAAATTTCTCTCGGAAATGAGCTTGAGCTCCCTTCATATCTTGTTCAGATTGAAGGCTTAGCTGATGCAGATCAATCCTGGTCGTCATCTGAGCCTTCAGTCTTCGCGAAGCGGGTTGTCGCAGTCCACACCACACACACTGCAACGGTCACACCACCTGTCGGAGTACGTTCGCGTCTCTTCTTCAACTGTGCGTCTCTGATCCTCTACTTGGAACTTAGTTGGAAGCCAAAGCGAGCTCCTTACGAAGAGTCGGGATTCCACGACCAAAAAGGGCTCTCGTCGTTCCTACACTCTCTCCTGCACTTGAACCGGCCGGTTTATCACGTTCCCGATTGGCACAAGCGGATTTTGAGAACACAGTTGCAACGTATGAACCGAGAATGGATACTATAACAACGTCCCTTCATGAGAGAGACACTCCAGCAACAGCCAATCATCGAGAAGTATACATAGACGATACAATCGATCGTCATCGTGGTGTGATGGGTCTCCGAACCTCCCCCATGCTTCCCAACCCCCCCGTGGCTCAACCAGTTCCTCCCACAACATTCCACTCGAACTCGCTTGCAGCCGAAAGTCCAAATCTTTGGGGACGACCAAGTCTTCCATCGCTTGGACAGTCAAGTCACGTTGAACAATCTAGTTTTCCACCACTTGAACAGTCGCGGCACGTTTTGAATTCAAGTCACAGCCATACCGTAACGCCCCGGAGGATGAAACCGAAGCTCTTTACGGCATGGCAGGATGACTCACCATCACCACCACGGGAGCAATATGACTCTGATCAGTCGACTGAGAAATCACCATCGAAAGGTGAAGCAGGCCCGCAGTGTGATCGCGGAAGCGCAACAATCACGGAACCGGAAATGCACGGAACTTCTCCAAATAAGCCAAGTTTGGAAGAATTTAACGGACCCTCAGACGCCAAGTCTCATCAACCTTCAACAAAACGATCATTGAGTCGAATTGCTCGGTTCTTTGCACCCAAGGACATTGTTTCGAATAGGGAATCTGTCGGTCAACCACCAAAGACAATCTCAACTGGATCATCGACGGATACATCAATGAAGAGGCCTCCCGATCAATTATCAGCGTCAGTGAATGAGGTGAGAGCATTGATACGTTTGTAGAGGTTGGCATTCATACACCTTCTCATCTGTTTTCATCCCTTGGGAAGCAATCGCCGTTGAAACGACAACGATTGTCTGTAATTCGACCAGATGACTTGAGCAATAGCCAAACTAGTTCGAGTGGCACACAAGCTGTTGCGAAGGGAAGCAAGTCAGTTGGCAGTTTCAGCTTCCGCAAGCCCATGTTCTAGGGTTATTTGGAATTTTAAGATTTCCTGTTATCATCCTCTTAATAGACCCTCCAATCTGCTCCGGCTCCTCCCGAACTTCGTCCAGAACGATCTTAACTTTCCAACCGTCCAAGAGTGCAATAAACTCAAGGGGAAACGAATTCAAAGAATTGCACTTATTCCACCACAATTTGTGAGACGTGTGTCTTTTCAAGCTGCCGAGCTCAGGCTCATCTCCTTGAAGTCGTCTGTCCAGGAGTATCAGTCGATCTTCACACGTGCGGTTAATGAGGGCTTGCAAGTGCAACTTTTCAATTTGGCGTCCCAATTTTATAGCGCGAAGTCGAGAAAGTGAGTCAATGTTGGGATATGGTGATAACCCGCTGATAGATGGATTCAAAAAGGACAAGCAATCATGATGCGCTTGATCGATACCTTGGGGCGTGCGGGGTACCCTTCTATTCAAAGTGTGAGCTTTCGTGAGTATACATGTTCACACACGTGCAAGTGTCCATTTTCAAACGGAAATGCGGCCAGGTTTAGAGCTTCTGCAGACAAGAGTGCCGCCTTGTCCTTGACGCTACCCCGGAAAGAGGCATCATCGGTTTATTCCAAGGGTGAGCTAAAGCTCCAGGAACTGAATCATATTTTATTGCCCTAACAATATCCGCAAGGTGACATTTGGATCATCGCTTCTGATGATTCTTTCCGCTACTCTATCCTTGCGTATTCGACATTCTTTGGTCCAACCACACAGTTTGTTATTGATCTCGTTCCTATCGGTGAGAAAGATAAGGAGCTCGCGCGTCGGTTGGTGGGCAATGTCTTCGCAATTCGTGGTCCATCGGCAAGTACAGAACAACTTATGATCGAGAATTTGAAAACAAATGTGCCGAAACTACCAATGGTTCCGTGCCTACTCGATTATAAGAGAACGCAACAACAATCGGGAAACAGTGTACGAGGTGCCTTTACTTCTCCATCTCGACAACCGCTGATAAAGGAAAATAGCACCGAGAAGTACCGAGAACTGGTAGAGGTCGTCGGGAAAGAGTTCCATTTGAACGTCGACCAGATGAAGGTTGTTCGTGATTTTGCAGAAACTGTGCTAAACACTCGCTCCAACCGGATAGTTCTGGTTCATGGAGTGTTTGGTGGAGGCAAAAGGTGATCACATTTGGCTTTCTATTTTATTTTTATTTTCGAGTGATTGATAGCCCGGCGCTTGTTACTCACATCACAGTTTTCTTATCGCCATTATATGCCTTTTATTCTCTCGAGTTCTCGATGCTGGACTTGTTTGCAATCCCGAAAAGTTCAAGATTCAGCTCTCCTCACATACCAATGTCGCTGTGGACAATGTTTTAAACAACCTTCTGGATCTCGGTTTTGAATCGTTTGTTCGCGTGGGGAGCCGCAAAAAGATGTCGAGGAGAATTCTACCGTACTCATGCGGTCAGTCAAGCAGCTCGCAAGAAGAACTGAGAGAGCTGAATTCGATGCTTCAGGAGGAAATCGCAGATGATGAACGAGCATTCATTGAGTTCACGGTAAGTAATCTTTCTTCACACTTGTTGCCATGCAGTTTGATGATTGTGAACTCCGAAGATCGAACGCCTCAAGTCGAATACATCACAATCCTCTTTGAAATCCGCATTGGTCATTGCAACCACGTGCATCGCCTCGTCCAGTGAATTGCTGGAAGATGTAGTAACCCCAATTGTTATCTTGGACGGTGAGTGACTTTGATGCTCTTGCGATGCTGCCTTCACTGACGCTTGGTGAGAAGAATGTTCACAAATCACAGAACCCTTGTCTTTGCTACCCATGGCCCGATTTGGCGCTGAAGTTGCACTTTTAGTAGGAGATCCGAACCAGCTACCCCCCCAGCTCGAAGCAACGGCGTCGGATACCTCACGAAGTTTGGACCGCACATTGTTTGAAAGACTTGCCGAGAACGGCGCACCTCTCGTTCTTCTGAGGACCCAGTACCGGTGCCACCCCGCTATCGCCAACATCTGCAATAAGCTGTTCTATGGTTCCAGACTGCTGAATGGAGTCACTCCGGAAGACAGGAGTTCTCTCATTGCAGAATTTCCACCACTCTGCTTCGTCGACTGTCCGGGGGAAGAAAAGAATCAACGACAAAGTTTTGTGAACGAAAGCGAAGCAAGCGTTATAGGTGAGCTTTTGGTCTCTGCTTTTGTATTAATGCGGGAAAGATGTGACATTGTCTTGAGCCAGCTCGTACCTTGGAGCTTCTCGCAGAACAAGGCGTTCCTGACGAAGACATAGGGGTCGTTTGTTTGTGTATGTTGGGTTGTTCTTAAAACTTTGCCTGTAGTCGTCTGACTTATTCGGCATTCCCGCTTCCAGACAAGGCTCAGGCGGACATGATTGAGGCCCACATGGGAATCAAAGGCACTCGACGAAAAGCTGGAGTACAAGTCTCCACGGTAGATGCGTAAGTAAATCTCATCGCCTTCCACCGAAAGATAAGGCTAATGGTCCTTTCCTTTCCACCATACAGTTTCCAAGGTGCTGAGAAAGAGATCATCATTCTCAGCACAGTGCGCACCCAATCCATCGGTTTTATCGACTCATCGCGTCGCCTCAATGTGGCGATCACTCGGGCAAAGCGTCATCTTGTGCTGTTGGGCAGTTCGCGGCTTCTGAAGCGCAGTGGATTGATAAATACCATTCTCACGGACCATTTTGGTGCCCTCCGGTCGCAAGGTGGCATCACGACGCCCAATGAGTTCTTTCAGATGCTATCGAGAGAGGCGTACTTGAGTTAGTTGTATCGGGTGGTTTCTGACTGCGATATCCGAATCGATTGAATAGTCATTTGCATTAGAGTCTTTGTACAAAGCGTGATTTGATTAAAATTTTCAATTTTACATTTTTTTATCTCTTATCAATCCCGGAGAATACTCATTGAAAGATTACTTGTCTTTCTACGAATCTTTGTACACGTCAAGCGCCTTGATCGTTCACACGTCCATAGTTTCCTGCGCGTACACAACATCAATCATTGCCTACCCACGAACCAACGAAACCACCCAGATCAGATCCCTTACCACACGACGCAAAAAAAACCACTTCTGACTCACATCAAGCTCGACATCCCCATCGTTCCCTCTGGGCACGGTCATGTTTCCAGCCGACTCTGTGCGCGAGGCCACTGCGATGTCGTGCACGAGCTGCGTCGGCGTGCGGAGGATGGACACGGGCGTGGGGTCGATGTGGGCCGCCGCTGCGGGAGTCAGGTTGGTGGGTGAGAGCTGGGTGGTTGTGGAAGGGTTGGGAAGGTTGAGAAGGTTGAAGTGAAGCACCAGTGTGAGCGCTGAGTGCTACTCACATCAGTATCCATGGGATGAACCAACGCTACCGGGCGTGGGCTTGGGGTGCTTGCCGGAGTCGGGGTTGCCATAGCGACAGCGGCGGCAGGCGAGGCTTGGATGTTGGTTTGGGTGGGCCTGAGGACTGCCCTGGGTCTCTTGCCGGGTCCGAGCTTGAAGGGCATTACTGGCGTGTCTATCGAGGCCGACGCCGACGCCGATGACTTGGGGCTCTTGGACTCCGGGACCGTGACAGGGACGTTCTCGCTCGGAGAGGGAGAAGGAGAGGCCGGGTCCTCGATCGTGAGTCCCCGCAACGCAGTGGACGGGGTCACGGGCGTCAGAGGTGTGGGAACCGTCGCAGGAGGTGACGTTGCCTGGGGGGTTCCTGGGGTTGCAGCGGGCGTCGCGATCGCTTTTTTGGCTGGAGTCTTGCCCGGCGTTTTGGGTTTGGCCCCTTTGGCTGGCTTCTCAGGCGTCTTGGGCGCCTTGGCGGGCTTCTCCTGGGTTTTGGGTGCGTTCTCTGGTGCTTCCACTGCCGCTGGCGGAAGGGGGAGTTTGCCTCGCTCAATCTTGAGTTTGTACGCGGCCATCGCCTGAACGAACGCAAAGGGGATAGAAGTAGAAGAAAGGTGTCAAAAGAAAGGAACAAGGAACTCTGGAAAAAAAAACTATCCCACCCCCTCACCTCCTCGTAGTTCTTCCTCTCGATTGCCGCCTCATCGGTGAACCTCTTCTTGACCTCTTCGTCTGCGCTTTTCCACTGGTTTGCAAGAATTTGGGTTATTTCCGGGCCCTTTGCGTCGGGGTGAGAGTCTTTAACGCTTGCCCTGGTTGCCAGCACGGATGAAACGTGTGTGTGAATGTCAGTCAGTCAGTCGCCCAACCGTGTATGTGCTTCTCGCACGGATCATTCGCCTCACGCCAAAAACAAACACGGACCATTTGCCTTCGGCCACAGGCCTCTCGATGTACGCTCCGCGAGAGTGTCCCGCTCTACGTGGATCATTCCCCTTCGGCGGACAAACTCTCTGATACACGAAGTTCTCGATACGCGCTCCGCGTAGGATTATTTGCCTCGGTCAGCGCTATTGCGCTTAGGCCTCGGGTCTCGCTTCGCTCCGCGAGATATCGGCCTCGGTCAGCGCTATCCTCGGACTGCGCGGACTTCCGTGCTTCGCACTCCAGACCTTGCCTTGACACTCACCGCATGGCCTTGCAAAAGAGAAAGTATGCACCTGCACCTTTCTTGGGAGCATTTGGGTCCTTGGGGCTCTTTGGCGTCGTTGCCTTCTTGGTAACCTTGCCACCTTTCACCTCGTGGAGGGCATCGTCCATCTTTTCCGCTGCGTCAGCTGCCTTCTTGGGAGTCTTGGCCTTCTTGGGTGTCTTCGGCGCGGCAACAGTGGGCTCAGAGGCCGGAATGGCGGGTGCGGCGGTGTTTGGCTGGCGTGCGAACAGACAGTGACAGGTCAACCATCGCGCACACGCGAGGCACAAGGCGGACCCGGAGAGGAGTCATCCGCTCGTTGCAACTCACCAACAAAGCAGGCTTCATGTTTGTTGTCGCTCGCCTCTCGGTGTTCGTGAGAATGCGCTGTGTTGTGGGAACGGAGCGGCGCGGGGGGAAGAAGACGAAGGAAGAGAAAGCCGCAGGACGGTCACGTGGTTGAGCGTTGGAAGGAAGAAAGGACGGCGACTACGCGTGGCAGCGTGGCCGAGCCAGACTCACGGGGTGTGCGGATGGGACTGGTTGTGCAGCACGGCTGATTGGCGCCGTTTAATGTGGCTGAATTTCTATTTTCCTCCCCTTTCCTTCTCTATTATTTCCCCCCGCTTTTCTCCACGCAACTAAAATTTTAGAACAAACAAATCACCGTATTTTCCTCTCCGTGTTTTCCATGCACATGCACCAACATTACCATCCCACGGGGTATTCAGTCGCTCCACCCAACGTCATTGAAAGATCCAATCTATCAGAGCCGAGCTAGGAACGTTTACAAAGGGTTGGTGCGCGATGCCAAAGCAACAAAGTGGATACAGTCCCGAAGAGGCCTCGTTTACATGGGAGGAAGCGACTCGTGAGAGGTGGAGTTACATGGAACGAGGCGACTAATAAGGTGGAAAGACCACGAACCACCGACACTGGGAAACCTTTTAGGTGATTCGCGCCAACTTGGTTGCTTTGTCGGGATACCGGGCGTTCCATCTCTCCTACAAGGGGGGGTGTGAAAGAAGAAGAGGATGAACAGCAAGATGAGGATTGAAAGAAAACGACGATTGAACGCAAACCAACCACTCGTGGGCCCTCCACACGCACGAGCAGTCCCGTCCCTCCCCACCAAACCCCACTCACCAACACATCCTGCTCATACAACCTCACCCCCTCGAGCTGATTCCCCACCGTGAGCCACCCATCCCTCGTATTATGCATCCTTCCAAAAATCTCCACTTTCCGCGAAAAGGGAGCCAATCGGTCCACAATATTATACACCTCGTCCGGCTTGCGGCTCGTCTCCCTGACCTCCGCCACCAACACGTCACTATCAATACCACCATGAAACTTAGGTCTTCCTTTAATCCCGACCAGACAATGCTCCTTGGAATGATTCAACCAGTGCCCCGTCCGTCCCGTCCGGATCAGGCGTTGGAGCTGGTTCGTCTTGACCCAGATGAGCTCCTCCACGCGCTCGTAGCCCCAGATACTCAGGCACTCGCGCCCAAGCTCCATCGCGCGTCCGGTGACCCAGAGGAAGATGAACCCGTCGTCTTGAAGGTGGTGCAGCGGCATCGCGCGCATTTCGTCGTCTTTCATCGTGCCGTAGGGAAGCTGAACGTAGAAACCCAACAAAAACAACTCGGTTACCAGTGCATCGCGTACTTCCCCACGTCCGGTCCGTTCCCGCACTGTCATCCCACTCCTTTCCTCCTCTCACGTCTCCCCAAAGAGACCTTCAACAGTCTTCACACACTCACCGACATGTGAATATCCCACGGCGGGTCGGCCATAATGACGCTGAACTTTCCCAAGACCGTGTAGTCCAAGGACCGTACGTCGCAGTTCACCCACTGGGCGGGCCAGAGACGCGTGAGGGGCTGAATGTTGTTCGTGCGCGTACGTCGTGCAGAGTCGTAGAGAGCGAGCGACCACAAATATCAGTGGGCTCCTTCCAACTCAACCCGTCCCCCCCCCCCCCCCCCCCCCACCACACACACACACTCCACTCACCACCCTCGTCGCCCTCAACTTATCCACCGGCATACTCGCCACCTCGGCGTCGTCGAGCTCGTAGTGCAGGTACTTGCACGTATCGGGCCGGTGGCATGTGTTGAGGTACGAGCAGTCCCCGAGTGAAGGGTCCGTGTGCGGGCGAATCGTGCGGAGAAAGTGGATCTGGGACGTACGAGGCGGGAGGGTGGAGGGCGCGAGGGTTGAGTGTGACGAGGGCGGGGAGAGAGGAGCCAGGTGGTGAGAAAAGGGAAGCAGGAAGAAAGAATGCATGAGAAACGCGACGCCCACCTTGGTACATGCCCTCGGCGCGTGGTTTCGCCGACGACATTCGTCCTTGGTGCCGTGGTTGCAGAACTCGCGGAAGAACACACGGCCTTGTGACATGAGCTAACGCGGTGACAAAGTTCACGGTATCAACCTCGTGCCTACGCAATCGCAATAACTGCTCTATGGTTTCTCACCTTCTCCCGAGCCTTCACCTCCATCACGGTCGGTTTCACAAGCGCCGTGGTCACGTCGCCCCACACGCCCTTGTCAATGAGGGCGCGTTCCCGTGCTGATGGTATGGTGAGTAGCGCTTCGATTTCGGCGAGGTCGGCGGTGGCGCTGGTGGAAGCTTTCCGCGCATGTGTCTGGCCAGACACGGTTGCGGTGGAGGTGGGGGTTGTGGTTGTGGAGGGTTTCGTGGGCGTTTTGGAGCTACTGGCCGAGGAGGTGGTTGTGGCGTGCATCGTCGTGTCGAGATTTGAGATGATAGGTTGCCTACGGAGTGGTTCGTTGTTCGTTGTGGGTATTTGAGTGTTGTTCAGTGAACCGATCTCGGGCGGGCAAAACATTGTCCCAAGAGCGCCAGTCCCCAAAAGGCGCCTCTCATCACGCTTGAGTCTCGCAAAGTTGTGCCCCCGCGTCACCCTGCCGACTCACCCATGAATGTTGAATCGCGTGAGCAGGAGCCTGCTCTTCCCGCACACCTCAATCTCTTCCATTGTCCAAGATACTTCCCTCAGCGCACCGCGCGCATCAAGGTCTCGCAGCGCCACCTCGAAACCCGCCAAGAAATACGAGGAAACCCGGATTGGGGCCATATGAAAGGGTGCCTTTTGGTCGTCCATCAAACCGGGCTTCTCTCGGCAAGCGTCCGCCACGTGAGCGAGCAACGCGTGAGAGTCGATGGGCGAGCGCAAGGCGGGGCGAGCGAGTGAGCGAAGCGCAGCGGCCAACAGAAAATCAGCGGTTTCCTGGTCCATCGGCCTCTCAGTCTCATTCCGTGATCGGATCGATTTGGACGCATCAACGTCCCTCGCGCTCGAACTCCACGAGGGAAACCCATTCAATTGTGTACGGTGTCGCGATCGCAACGTCAGGGCGCCAGCTCGAGCTGCGTCGTCAGCCTTGGTTGCTCCGTTGCCGTCTTCATCCTCGGCAATGGTGCGTCGTCGAGCCTCGTAGCCCGCACGCCGAGCTCGGGCATCTGCGAGTGACGTGTGGAGCGACCATGTAAAGGTTGAGCGAGGGGGCCTTCGTGTTGGTGGCATCGGTGGTTAGTTGTTCGTCACGAACTAATGCAACTAAACTGAATGTAATTCAACTATGTCAAACTTAAGACAATAATAGTGCATAATGGAAGTCTGAATGCTGTCAAATAGCTAGTTGAACATACTGGTGAACTGTCCCGAGGCCCGTGTTGTAATTTAAAGCACCGGAATGTGGACAGGCGGTGATCCTTTTTGAATTCGAACTGGTGTTCCAGGCGCGCCGTACAGAAAGGCTTTCGGTAGTGATTCGGGAGCGAGCCTTGCACTGCCAATAACCAGTACGGTGGAATATATTTAAGTGGCAGCAAGCTTTACCGTACACCACTCACATCAAAGGTGCAGCTTGTTGTGCCAGCTCATTGCAAAGTCCAACGATGTTTGCTGCCTCGGGGCCTGCTTTCAGTCGTATGGTACAAGTTCCAGAGGCATTGTTGACCATGGTTCCAGCATCGAACTTGACTTCCAGCCACTCTAAATTCTTTGGATCCGTCCGAATTTCGATTTGATCTCCAGGAACCCGCGCATGTGGTATGCTAAGTGTGAAGTTTCGATTCACTTGGACAACCAGACGTCTCCCTGAGACGGCAACGGCACAAGCGCAGTTTGCACTTCTGTAGAGCGAATACCGGGATCTGGCGTATCCCAGAGGACAGATCAGTGCTTCCTTTTTTCTCATTCTTCAAGCTCTGAGCGTCCTCGTGACTCACCTTGCTCCAGCTGACACTTTGAAGTTTCGCTTTATTAAATAACCACCCATGTCTTGGACCAAGACATGAAGCTGTTCCTGTTGAAGCTCAGCAAGAAAGCTAGATGCAAATTGGCTGGGAACGTCGTGGGGCAAGGTCATAACGCGCGATGTGGGGTCAGTGTCAGGCATGGAGTGTGGATCGTTGAGCCTCCTTCTCCATTCGAGCCGGCCCACCTTTGCGAAGAGCCCATAACTCAAGTCTGTTTCCCGCCGACAACGATAGTGATGCGGACCGTACAGTCTTATAATTTCGCCTCAGTGCGATGGCGAGGAGCAATCTGGTTACCCCGACGTGGCGGTGGCCGAAGAAGGCAGCGTCACTTGCCAGTACGGTCAAAGCCAGTTAAGAAATCCAAAGATCCTCAGAGTGGACACATGTGAATGGTAATTAATGGGAACTTTTTAAGTAGAGGCAAGGGTACTTTGGCAGTGTTTAATATTATGCAACCCTCTCAACTTTCTCCACCGGACCAGTAACGTTGATATTCAAGTGTCGACAAGCTTTTTGCTCTTCCACGCACATTAAAGTTGCTGCTTGTAGCGCCAGCTCATTGCAAAGTCCAACGGTGTTTGCTGCCTCGGGCGTGCTTTCAATTGTATGGTACAAGTGCCAGGGTTGTTGACACACATGTATGGTTGAAGGCACTGTACAGTCTCGACTCTGACATCATTCGCGCTTTTGGAGCGTCAATGGTTTGAAAGCAAAGCAGCGATTACAATAAACAAGAATATATTTCGAAAAAATTTGTAAAACTGCAGAACAAGAACAGAAAAATTTGTTAAGACTGAAGAACAGTAGGATTTCGAGTTTTTATTAGCCGTGTGTTTCAGAGGCCCAACGTTTCGATGACCAACTTGGCCGTTTCCCCACCGCTGCAAGGGAGAATGTTGTCAAAGTCAAAAAGCAACACATACTTCGGAAATATGAGAGGAACGCCAACTTTACCGCACTTACGAGTAGTTCTGCTGCCCGCTGCCCCGTGATCAAAGCTCCCGTCCCTTATTGCGAACCCCGCCCACATTCCCGACCGCACGTAGTTTGCGCCGAGTTTCTTCAACTCATCCTCAATCCTCCAGGGCATGACGTGCTCCCCCGGCTTGATCACACCCCACTGGACCATGGCAGCGTCGGCAAAGTCCTCCTCCACATTTACGAATCCGGTCACAGACTTTCCCTTGATGAGCGGCGTGCCGTCGGAGAGCTATGCGTAGCGGTGCACTGCGACACCGTGGCACAGGGCGGCGGTGACTTTCCGGACTCGTGGAACTGGGCGAATTTTTTGTGTAGGTTGTGCGCGCCGGCAACGGTCCACATGGTCCCTTGCCCGCCTGCCACGACGATGACGTCGTACTTGTCAAGAGAGATGTCGTTGACGGGACGCGTGGACTGCAGGAGGGCAACGAAGTCGGGATTCGTGCTTCGAGAATGGGACGCGGTCAGCTCAGTGCTTCGTTTTTTGGAGGGGCCAAGCACTATCTGCCTTCAGAACTCGTACATACCTTGTAGCCTCGTGAAATGACATCCTCTGCTTGCCACTGACTTTGATCCTCGGGGTCGCTTAATGCACCGCCTTCGACCTTGCCCCCCCAGGGAGAGAAGAGATCCACCTCGTACCCGACCTCAGTGAAGTAGAAGTACGGGTGCATCAGTTGGGCCCACCCTAACGAAAATGTGCAACAAACACGAGACGAGGATCGGTGCATGAAATGACGCCGTCAGCATCGATAATGCCGCGAATCAAAGGGCCGCGGCGTGGAGCTGGGGCTGGTGCAGGCGACCTCGGATCTCGGCGGCGAAACAAGAAAAAACGCGTGGCCGGTGCTAAATCGTATCGAAAAGCCACGCGGGGAGACACCGGGGTGTACACCACGCCGCAAGGGCACCCCACAGCGACGCAACAAATCACATGATCGTCAAGACGCAGTTCAGTCCGTACAAGGTCGCGACCTACGTCTGGTTCGACACTCTGCTCGAGACAGTGTCCGCCTTGTTCGCGTATCTGTTTGTCTCCGTGTTTGGCTGGACATTCGTTGCATGGTATGTTTGCGTTTCTTACCACTCCGTCGAGAATCTTTGAAACATGAATGCGCCCGTTGAATACAATGTGTCGCCATCTTACCGGTGTGTCATGTGTTCGGCCTGCCTAAGGTCTTTCGCCTCTGTCGGTCTCTTGGGCACTGCACTGTCCATATTCCTCGTATTCCGTGCCAACACCTCGTTTGCTCGATGGGGCGAAGCAGCTCAGACATGGGCCAACATCACCACGGCTCTGGGATTCTCGGACGGCTGATCCAGTGCTTCGTGGACGGGCACAAACACACGCCGCAGTACGTCCAGGAACGGGCCTACCAATACAAGAAAGAGATGGTGTACCGCTTGATTGCCTGGTCGCACGCACTTCGACTGCAACTCAGGAACGAATCAGACCAGGGCGATGTTTTGTCCGTGTTTGTCCCCCTGATGAAGAAGTCGACGTTCGCCTGGCACACAATCAACCACTGTGGATAATGAAACGTGTGGCTCAGCGAATCTACGATGGAATGGCCGATGGAACTCTCCAAGGGTTTGATTCCTTCCAGATGTGGACAGCTGGCGGCGCTGCAGAATTCCTAGTCTGTGTGCGAAAGGATCAAAGATGTCCCCGTAGCAAGGTTTGCTGTGCCGTTTGGTGTGTGTAACCGAATGCAGATCATGATCTAACGCTGGGTAGCCGGTTGCGGGTGCCAATTCACGTGAACACGAAAATGGCAGCACGATTAATTTACAAGGTACGAGTTCGAAATATATCTGTGGTGTCTGCCGGCAACTTCACTGCGATCTCTGAAATGGCGTGTGATCCAAGTTTTCAGAGTCTTTGTCCTCGTATTCGTGATTCTCTTGCCATTCTTCCTAGTCCAGGTACGTCACTGCTCTGCTCCCAGCCACTCCTCCATCACACGATCCGAGCTCCATCCTCCTTCCCGCCCACAAGACGTTCGTAACCTCTGGCGCCCTACCTCGTGATCCCCATCTCCTCCATCATTCTCATTCCTGTTCACCACCATTGAACGGACGGGGGCCGTCAACGAAGACCCGTTCGAGGGCAGGATCACGGACTTTCCGACGACAACGTACACGAGGACCATCGAGAGGGATTTGAGGAGCTTGTTGGGAGAGGGCGCCAACGTGGTGCCGGAGAAGATGATGGCGGTGGTCGGGTACCTGTTCTGAGAGTGGGAGCGGGGAGCCGGGAGGGAGTGCGATATTTCTGTTTCTATAATTCTGTTTCTGTTTCTGTTCTCTGTGTACTTACTTATATAAATGTTCATGTCATTCTTTTGAACTCTCGTATGCGTTGACATGAACAATGTCCCACGCTTGCTTGCAGCTTGACGGCACCGACGGTTGATGGAACTGTTGTGAACATGACGTATGAAGACGGGGCTCTGCGTCGTGGTGACAAGGTGCCATTCACAGTTGGTTGCACCCCAAAAGTCCTAAACGTTCACATCTAATGTCGAACCCCACACCTGATGGCAAGCTGGCGGACTCTGACGCGCCACAGGATGCAGGCCATGCCGAACTGTCTTCAGAACAGCCAGATGGCACCAAAGAAACAGATGGGGCTCATTCAAAGGTGAGCGGCGCTCTGCCTCCTCCTGTTTCTTGCCCCGATTACATTCTTGGACCTTGATGTCATTCTCCCGTATGAAATGATCGGGTTCAGATTGAAGAATCGGACTTGGGGGACCGGAGATCCAGCTCGCGCGCTCGCAAAGCTGTCCAACCTGTGAACATTTCGTCAACCTCAGTCCCGAAGGCAGTGGACACCTTACCTGAGGGGAATGGCGTGCCCCTGGGAGAAATCGAACCAGTAAAGCAAGGTATGCGGCTCGCTGACGAGTGTGGCTCTGAATTCACGCTTTCGTTCAGCCTTGTCCAAGCATTTAGGCTCGTCTGATACTCTGCAAGGCCTTCATCGTGTACTGTATGGTGCTCGATCGAAGAATAATGAGGTTAAAGCTCATCTTCGGGCTTGGAAAGGGTTCGCGGAATTTTCCACCACTGAGGAAGAGGAAAAGCGCAAGTCTAAATTTGACACGTGGAAAATGGATGGGTTGAAGGAAGTGGCGGAGATACTGCAGGTTTGTTTTGAATGAGTCTTCTGACTTCCACGTTTCACTCTGACACTTTGGATTTTAACATAGCTTCCGCACTCAGGCTCTAAAGAGGACCAAATTAACCGCATATGGGAGTTTCTAAAGAAGCCCGCCCAAGTGAAAGCAAGAGGTGCTGGTAAAGCCAAGGTGAGCCATTCTAAGTTCGCATCCCCGACCAAACAATACCACCAAAACTCGTTCATTTGGTACGTTTGGACCTGTGAAAACAAGACTAGTGCAAAGAAGCGTGCTTCAGGGGTCAAATCCCAGCGTAAGAAGAAGGACGAGAGTGAGGAAGATGATGAGAGCGCGAGCGAGAAAGATGAGCTGGAGGAGGACGCCAAGGGTGGGAGTGATAGCGACGATGATCCTGACGACTACGAGGAGGAGGATAAACCCCGAAAGCGAAAGGTGAGCACTTGATTTTCCACACGCTGATGTGATCATTCGTACGGTTGCTTGTAATAAATCATTTTCTGGCCCATCCACAGAAATCGCAATCCATAAAACCCACATCGCAAAAAGAACAGAAAGAGAGTTCTGCAGGGCGGAAAAAACGGGCTGTGAGGAATTCTGACGGCGAGGAATCAGATGCTAGCGGAAAAGGGCGGAAACGAATAAAATCAAAGACTCTATCGGCGGAACGCATTGTAGATTCAGACGAAGAAGTAGAGGACACTAAGTCCAAGTAAAACGAGTTGGTCTAATCATTATTGGAAATGTAATTTGTCTTCGCTTGCACATTGCACAAGAACAAACATCCAATACCCAAAACCACGTTGATGGGGACGCTAGAGGAGCTTCAGAATGGTGCGATGAGTGGATGCATCCCTTTTGTCGAGAAGTTTATTTGACTTCAATCTTATGTTCTCTGCGGATCGCTGCTCGTGCCGGGCACCGCCATCCGATTTCCTCCCATCCACGGCCATTTAAGAGCTGATTCTTTCCGCTCAGTTCGGACAGCAGCTATTGGAAGAAAACGCGCGCCTTAAGTTGGAAATCGGTCACCTCTCTGCGCTTCGAAGTCCTAGCGCCGCCGACAACACCAACACCGCCGATGATACCATCTCTGCAGCTCTCGCGCTTTCAGCCGCGCGAGCACCCGCTTTAACTGCGGCAGCGACAGAGGCGCATATCCTTCGGATAGAAAAGCAAGCTGGAGACTTGCAGACTCGCCTGGAATCTTGCGAAGAGCAACTTAAAGCCGCCGAGATCGCAAGAGACAAGGCGGAACGAAGGAGGGTGGAGGCTGTGGAGCAAGCTAGGCGTGACGCAGACTTCGCTGCAAGGAGGATTGAGCAGCTGGAAGAGGAGTGTGGACAATTTCGGGCCGAACGAGCAGACCAATCAAAGAAAGAACGAGATAACAAACGCGCCGACTCTGATGAAGTAAATGAGCTACGCAAGCGGGTGGAGGACCTTGAGGACGTTCTTGTTAGTGTGGAGAGGGAACGTGACGCTTGTGTAAGAGAGGCAGGACAACACACGGAGGAGATTGAAGCGCTTTTAGCACGATGCAGAGAGCTGGAAGAGCGCTGCATAGAAGTGGACAGTCTCCGCGAGGGCGAAGCGGCTTGCTTCACTCGTATTTTTGAGCTCGAGGCAGTGCTTGTTCGGGAAAAAGAGACCGTAGAAGAGCTGCAAGCAGCAGTACGGCGACTCGGAGGGGACGAGAGTGGCTTCGCTCCGACAAAGCCCTCTCCTGAAGATGATGGTGAGGCGGACTCGAACGGAAAGAGTCTATTCAGCGAGGTTGAGGATCGACGCAAGGAGTGGGAGAGCAAGCATCGAGACCTATCTGCAAAGCACGCGGGTCTAGTCAGGGCGCACAATATGTCTATTCATCAACAAGAGCGGATGCGGAATCACATTTCACGTCTCAGCCAGCTCAGTATCGCTAAGGGAGACCAGGAGCGTGTTCGAAGACTCGAGGCTGCACTTGCGCAAAGAGAATCCGAAAATAAGGAGCTCACGGCGAAGATCACGGCCCTTGAGAAAGGGGCCGGCGGTGGTCGACTCCTTGTTGAAATTGGAGGGTCACAAGGAGGACCAAAAGGCGTGGAAGCACTTGGACCTTTGCGACTTAGATTGCAGCACCTCACCGCTGAAAATGAGGCTCTGCGAAGAGAGAACAGGACGGGACGGATGATGCGACTGGGCGAGACAGAGAAGCTCCGTACAACGGAGAAGATGTTGGCGCATAGGGACCAAGAGTTGGAGATGGAACGCGCGAAGTTGGCAAACATCAAATTTGAGCTCGATGACCTAAAGCTCAGGATAAAGGCGGGAATATTTGAACCAACTGAGTCTCAACCATCCGCACCCTTGCCCAAGGACGGTGGAAGTGATGGTGAGAACCGGACACGAAGGATGGATTCGCGGGTATCAAGCGCAAAACAAAGTCATTCCCGGTTCTCTGGCTTGGTGAAGGTCCCAGAGGACGAGGCAGATGGATGGATTGGTGTCAAAAGTGACGTCGCGGGAGCTTCGACTCAGGTCGCAGACACTCCCGATCTGGAAGAGCCATCAATTGAGCTCGACTACACTCAAGACGACGTAAATGTTGAGCTGCCGGTGACCCCCCTACGCCCATCTCACTCGTCCAATGCATCCCCTTCAAGCACTATGACTTCATCACCATCTTTTTCGGAGTCAACGACGTCGTCGACCTCTTCTCCGTTCTCAGCTCTCCTCACTTCTCGGTTGAACGAGACACCATCTCGGCAGCAGTCACAACAATCCCCACAATCCCCCGATTCCATCATGCTTTCCACATCACCTGTTCACAATTCAATAGGCAAAAGCTCCTATTCCGAACTGCCTTCCCCCGCTGCGGCTCGTAGTGCTTTTGCAAGAACAGGAAGAAGCCTGCTCGAAAAGGCGGACAGTCCGAAGAAGGTGTATGTGAACTCAAGCAAAACGGAAAAGGAGGAATGTAGGACACAATAGGACTTTCCCTTTTTGGTAACTCCCCTCATTGTATTATTGTAGGCATTGAATCTGCGGTCGGTGAAATATACATATGAATTACGTTCGTCGCTCTAGGTTTTACGGAAACGGTTTCGGTCCAACTTCGAAGTCTAGATATTAAGTTGGAAGCTTCCACTGAAATGCTGTGTCTTCTTCTTCTTCGTCTTCGACAATGATCATGGGTGCCTGTGACTTTGAAGCTTTTGCTTTCCGGGCCTGCGGTGTTTTCTTCGCAACTGACTTTGCAGTTGAAGGAGCTGCGGATTTTGCAGGTTTTGCACTGGACCGAGCTACAGTGTGACCTGTCGTTCGTACCGGCGATTGTCCAGGATCGTTTTCTTCATCGCTCAGATCCAACAGACGCGCCCGTTTCGTGGCAGGGGTTTTGTCCGGTTTAGGTGTCGACCGCTGTTCCCGCACTGTCATTTGTGGTTCCTCTTCGTCCGAGTCTTCAATGATGTGGGCTCCTCGTCGACGAGGTTCAATTGAAGCCTTGGTCGGTATGGCGACAGCTGGCGGTACTTCTTGCAAGTCGTATACCTCAGAGGACACAGCTGGAGTGAGGTTCCTGCTTGTGGCGCCATTCCGTACATTCGACGCTGCGGTGGCAGCAATCCATGGGTCATCTTCTTTTTCATCAGATTCCTCATCCACAGGAAATCCCCAGCGGTCGGCGGGCTTCGCCCGCCGGGACTTTCCTTTGCCTCCTTTTTTGGCAGTACTGGGCCATACCCACAAACGTTCCTCGCCCTGTCGTTCGAAAGGTACAAGTTCATCTACTGGAATTGGGGGAAGGGCGTATCGACGGATAGAGTCTGCATTAGCACGTTGCTCGTTAATGCCAGCGGCGAATGGGGCGAGGAGTTGCTGGCAGCCAAAAAACGACAAATATGTTTGAATGATCCAATCAAAATCAATTCAGCAGCACGAACCTTTTTAAAGTTTTTGAAATTAGGGCCCCCGCCCATCGCATTTTTCTCCTTTCCCTTGGCTCTTTCTCGATCTCCAGTCCTCTGCGCAACAGGCTCCACCACTATGTCAACATACTCCACCGTTACCAGATTCTTCTTGTCCTCCGGCTCCTCGATCTCGTCATCTTCTTTTTGTTTATCCAATCTTTCCTGTCTCAGCGCAGCCGCTCTAGCTTCAAGAGCGTGTTCTTCCTCGGTCTTCCCTTTCTTCCCCTTCCCCCCTCCCTTTTTTGGTTTCACTTTCCCGTCCGTTATTTCAGCTTTAGTGGCAAACTCCGGGTCATCATCTTCCTCCACTTTGGGGCTCGGTTCCCGTCGAGGACGATGTGCGGATGCTGCGGGTATCATCGACTCGAACAGTGGTCGCGACTCCTCGGGGTTGTCCACGTGACTAGTCTCCCTGTCTCGAACACTGGTTGGGAGGTTGCTTGTCTTTGAGCGGTCTGCCGTATCCGGGGCAGCCAGGGTAGATTGTCCCACTCTGTCACGGTTTACTTCCACCCGTTGGCGTTCCACTCGCGGACGCTTGTGCGCAACTGAATCAGAATTCGACACTGGTTGACTCGGGTAGATTCTGTCGCTGTCATCAAACACATTGGCTTTGCGTTTCCCCGCACTTCGTGAAGGTACTTCCTCAACACGCGGTTGAAACGCTTCTAATTCTGGCGCATCCTGAGCAAAAGTAGCGATCAGAGATTAATATACATGTTTATGAGAAGGACAGTGTGTCAACGAGGAACAAACCTGGGAGAGCTCTGGAGGTGGTGCAGGCTCCGGTTCCGCGTCAAACCCCATAATGTCATCAAGAAGATCATCAAAATTTCTCGCCGAAAATCCACCGGAGCGAGATGGCGGTGGCTTTGAGTTTGGTTGTTATCTAAGTTAGGAGGATGCACTTGACCAAACTTACCGGGACGTTTTGGGAATCCTTCGATATTCCTGATACAATGCGCTGGAAACGATCAAACAATTGTTCGCACACGTCGCTGTAAGCGCAGCACACAAAGCTCGTCACATACCTTTTCTCCGAACGAGCCTCCTTCCGCGGTAAGCTTGTTGCCCGAAACAACAGTGAACAGGCTTCGTTGATATCCACACACCACATCGCAAACGAGCTGTGAAGGCCTACCTTTCCTGGAACCGACTCCACTTTCACCCACGAGGCGGGTCCCCCACCTGATGCACCCCCGCTCGCCTGTCCCTGAATCTTCTGCTGGCCTTTCTGGGTCTTCTGGGTCCTCTGCGTCGCGAGCAGATCCGGTATATCGTCCGAAGGATTTGTATGCAGAGCAGTTGAGGCAAAGAGCACCGCGTAGCCAATTTCCTCAGCGTTGACGACCCGAACACCAAAGCTGAACCAACGAAAGGCGTCACATGAATCATGCCGACACTCTCCACCTATCAGCGCACCACACACCTTCTCGCCACTCTGGCGATGACCTTGTTCTCCAACTCGCTTACCCCGGCGTCCTTTGCAGATACAACAATGGGCTCATCCACATCGCTTATCTCACGGAGAATATCGTCCTCGGTGTCACTCGGGCCAATTAGTACGGCTCGGATGGTACCAGAGCAACGAGTTACGGATGGGGAGTGCTTTTCGACCTGGTAACGGCACGGCCGGGGTGTGGTCATGAGGGGCTGGCTTCTTGAGGAAACCGAGCTGCAGGGATAGCGCACCTGGCTTTGGGTGAAAAACACAAAGGTCCGCCCCTTGAACAACGTCCTTCGCCTCGGATCCGGACCGAAGTTCACGTCGTCTGGCACCACTGACTCTTCCACGACCTCTGGGAGGAACCTGTAGTCCATCGTTGCCGTCTGTACTTATGATCAAAAAGAAAATGGGGCTTACTCGGATTCCCTGGGCAGCTGGAACTCGACAACGTTCACTGCTGAGAGGGCGCGTACCCAGTTGTCGGAGACAATATGGCGGCAGTCAGCGAGACAGGCCACGACCTTGTAGGTGACCTTAAGGCTATGCATTAGAAGATGAGTGCAGGCGTCGGTCCAGTCGGGTTCGATTTTAAGGTCTTAGTTTAGGAGGAAGTGGGTCATTGTTTGACGCAGTCACTACCATTGTGCTAATGGGGAACGAACCCAATACTGCCGCAAGTCCTGTCATCTCCTTTTTAACATTCTTTGGTACGCCCGAGAGACACAGCACCACTGGGGATCTCTTTAGCCTGCGTTCGAATGGACATCAGGAGGTATCCCATCTCCTCTGATCAGCTCACACGTGCACGCACCGAAATCTCACTAAGGGTAACCCGTCCGCTATTGTGTTTCCAAAACTCAACTGGTCACCGTCGGCAACTTGGCGGATCCGCGTTGCCTCAGTCGAAGGAACGCCATTGACGAAGGTGTAAAGGAACTTGGAGTTGTCGGTAAGCGTAACGGAGGGGAACCGGTTTAGGTCCGTCTGGACAGCACGACGCCGAGGAAGAAAGCAGTGAGTGGTGATTGAACTGAAGGTTGGAGTCAACTCACCACCATACCCTCCACAACGTTCCCCACGACAAACGCCGCATGGGACCTGCTAATGCTTTTCTCCTGGGGGTACGTCAATGTACCGTCTTGTCCGTCAAGGGATTAAAATCGGTCGAGAGAGCGAATCATAATGAATCACACTCTTGCTACGATTACAGGCCATGCGGTCGCTTCGCGCGACGAAACCTCTCACCTTTCCTTCCAATTGATACCTCCTTGCCCGGCTTCAGCCATACAGTTGTGCCTTCGTCATCGACGGGGGGGGGATCGGGTGCCGGTGTGTGAGCTGGGTGAACTGGGTTTGATCGAAGGAAAGCTGGTACGGGTAACGAACCATGTGTGGATGGGGAGTCTCCTGTTAGGATCCACATCCCAGTTGGTGGGGCAGCGGGGTCCGTGTCCGAGTTTACTGCCAAACTTCGCAAAGTGGAGTGCAGTCACAGTTTTGATCAATTTTCTTGAGCGATGGCATCTGATTGTAGCTAATGAAGTAAAAGTGGAACCGAAAGAAATGCAAGGTGTGTAATGATGGGATAAAACTTTGTGGTAAATAGTATAAAGAATATATTGTTATATTTTAATGCTCTAATAACAAACCAATCCGATATGGTCTAGGGGCTAGGATTCATCGCTCTCACCGATGAGGCCCGGGTTCGATTCCCGGTGTCGGAATATATTTTGCACTTTAAAGGCGGCCGTTATGTTCTTTTTGGGTTCGGATCGTTCTTTTTCGCGCTCCCGGCGAAACGAGTCGTTTTGTGTTACTTTGTGGAAACTATCGTAGCCCAGCAGCACAGCCAAACGGTCGTGAGGACACCCCCAGAGAGCTGGACTGTTTGGGAAGTGCGCAAGGAGACTGTGATAGACGCGCTGGTTAACGTAAATGTGCATTCTCGTGTTGTGCCACGTGACGCGATAGTACATGACCACCCCTCGTCCTCCATTCTGCCATGCAGGGGCTTCCCTCTTCACCCCACACACCGACAGCGATTCTGACCCCTACACCACGCCCCGCCCGCCACCGTCCTTTCGGCGTAGCCTCCTCAATCCATTGCTTGATGCCCCATACCCTTCCAACACTCCTCGTCCCACTTCCCACACCCTCCTCGCCACACCAAAACCAAACGAGCTATCGCTCCCCCGCCGCAACCTCTTCAATCCACCTCTTAATCCTCTCCAACCCCCTTCCGCCCTCCTCATCTCCACCTCCCACAGACTCCCCACCCTGCGCGCCACTCCCATCACCCTCACCATCCCCAGCATCGTCCTCACCCCCGCCCGGTTCCTGCCCGACCAGCGCGCACTCGACGAACCGCACGTCGGTGTCGAGGTGCGACATGCGGAATGGGGCGTTGTCGAGGCCCAGGAAGGTGTCCGAGGTTTCGGAGGCGGTGGTGGTGTGGGCGTCCAGGGTTGCGGTGCGGGTTGTGCGGAGGTAGTCGCTGTGTGGGGTGGCACGGGGGTAAGGAAGGAGAAAGGGGAGGGTAGTGGGAAAGGGGGAAGGGNGGGGAAGGGGAAGGGGAAGGGGAAGGGGAAGGGGAAGAGAAAAGAACGGGTGTGAGGACAAGACGGAGACAGACGAACATTGCAGACTTCCACGACACGTCCGTGTGCGAGTGGCAGAGGCACCACAATCTGCATAATGCGTACCCCGGAGGAATCGACACTACGCATCTTCAAATCTAAACCCATCACTCGAATGCATCTTCCGAATCCATCGTCCGAATCCACCCCCCGCATCCGTCAAGTATCACTCCGTCACATCCTCCTCCAACCGTACTCTTTCCCCACTCTCCACACCCCCCACTTCAAAAAACCCACATCTCCTTCTCCAGAGCTTGCGCAATCTTCTCCCTCGGCCAGGCCACAAAGCTATCCTGTTTATTGCACACCACCAGCACTCTTATCCCGCCCTGCATGACATTCCGCTCCGCGAGCACATCGTAGAGCCGTTCGGCGACGGATCGGGAAAGGCGGGGGAATGTGGCGGCGTCGATCACGAAGATGATGCCGAGCGCCAAGGGGGTGTAGTCGGAGAGGAGGAAGTGCAGGGTGGGGTGCCCGGGGAGGTCGATGATGTGGTGGGCGTGGGGCTGCGAGGTGGATGTGGAAGTTGGGAGGCGGGAGGCGGGTGAGGGTGAGGAGGTGTTGGGAGGGCAGGTGTGACATGGATGACACGTGTTAGGGCGAAAGGGGGGAAGGAGGGTTAGGAAAGGTGTAATCCACATCCCGGACTTCTCCATCTTCCGAATGACCCGCAAATCTCTCTCCCACCCATTATCTGACTCCCCACGCTTCAATCCATACCCCAAGTCTCCGTCCATCACGCCGTCCCACCAACCCACTCAACCTTCCAATCCACATATCGAGCTCCGTCCATCATGCCGACTCCGTCCCCTCATCGACATCCACATTCAACCCAGCCCTCCCTTCCGCCCTGGTCCATACCGCGAATCGCCATCCAGAATCTCAGAATCACCATCACTGTCTCTCACACCTCGTTCATGGCCCCAACCCAGACTCATCCATGTCCTGAATCGCCGATTGTCCATCCCTCTGTCTCTCACTCCACACGATGCCCCGAATCCGGTCCCCTAATCCACCACTTGACAGAACTGACCTCTTTCGACCCATAGAGGGGGAACGTTGCCTCGTTCTGTTCGATTGATGTGACGGTGGGGAGAGCTTTTCCATACCGCAGCTGTGTGGGGGTGGAGGGGTGAACGTGGGGTGTGAATGAAACGATGCGGCAGGGACAAGGAAAGGACGTACAAGCGAGAAGAGTGTCGACTTTCCCGAGTCCGACAGCCCGACGATGATGAATGCATCCTTCTTGGGCTTTGATTTGGAGAGGAAGAGAAGCGCGAGTGCAGCGATTGCTGCAGATGTTTGGGTGGGGAGTTGTGAGTGAAGAGAGAGGGATGGAAGAGGAAGGGCAACCACGCACCTGCCAGCAGCAGCAGCAGCACAAAAAACGACAGCGGCGACGGCGAGAACGCGGCCGGTGCTTGCGCGTTCGCGTCCATTGGGGTGCTGGCGGAGTGAGTGTGAGACCGCAGCAAAGGAACGAACTGAGTCTCCCATGGTATCGCAGCAAATCGCACGGACCACGATGGCGCACTCTTCCCTGCGCGTATTTCTGCTGCGGAGTCCAGACGGTGGGCCGTCCTCAGACGCGGCTGCAACAGCTGGAGATCCCTACGAGAGTCTGCTGACGGCGCGGCTCGCGTGCACCGCAGTCTCAATCCCAACGCTGGCGCACGTTACAGTCAACGTCGATGTCCTGGTGCGGATACTGGCAGAGAGGGAGAGCGAGTTCTGGGCAGTGGTCGTGACGAGCAAGAGGGCCGTCGAGGCACTGGTAGAGGCGTGGGACAGGGCCAGTAAGGATGATGGAGGTGCGTTGGTTGTGGTAGTGGGGTGTACGCGGTGGGATGGGGTGTGGGGATTTTGGGGGAAGGTACCATGTGTGGGTGGAATCGTGGGAGACTGCCACATGTCGGTGAGAAGTGGAGAATTTGGCACATGTCGATTAGTGGAGAGACGGATGGGATGACGGAGGCGGGGGGCCAGGTTGGGGGTTGAGAGGGTGGGAAGGGTTGTGGGAGATAGGGTGATTGGCACATGTCGGTGGGAGAGTGCGGGGATTTCACTTGTAGTGTCAGTGGGTGGGAGGATTGCCAACCAGTACTTTCAACTCACTCCTCTCACTCTCGACTCGCACTCCCTCTACCGACCCCATCCCAGCCTTCACCTCCACAACCGCCCCGCTCTGGCGCTCCAAGCCCCTGTTCACCGTCGGAAAAGCCACGCTCCGCTCTTCTGTTCCCCTGGGCTTCTCTTCCCCCTTCTCCCCGGAAATACTCCCCGGAAACGCCACGCTCCTCGCGCACGCAATCGTCGCGCACACCCCAGCTCCGCCCGTGAGCAAGTCTATCTTGTTCCTCGCGGGGGATAAGCGCCTGCCGACCTTACCCGAGACTTTGCAAAGCGCCGGGTTCAAGATGGAGGAGCTCGAGGTGTATAGGACCGGACCGGCGCCGGAGTTTGCCGAGGCGATTGAGAAGGCGTGTGCGAGTGTCGAGGGGGAGGAGAGTGGGAACGTAGACGGACAGGAAGGTGGTCGCGTCGCAGGTGGTGGGGCAGGCGCAGACCCAAGCGCAGGCGAAGACCGAGTCCGCCCGGGCGACCCCGACTGGATCGTCGCCTTCTCACCTTCGGGAATCTCTGTCGCGCTCTCCCACCCCTCCACCGACATATTCGCCCGTGCCAAGTTCGCCTGTATCGGCGAAACTACCGCCGCGGCTGTCCGGAAGGCCGAGTGGACCGTCGGGTGTGTTGCCCGCAAGCCAACGGCGGAGGGCGTGGTCGAGGCGATGGAGGTGGCCATGAGTGGGGGTGGAGGTGGAGGGGGTGGGGGTGCGGCAGAGTTGTGAGTGCACAAGGGGAGTGTTGGACATACCCGCACGTTGGATCTCAGGTGTTGGGACGTTGGTGCGTGGCCGCGGTCCGCAGTGGAGCCGAGATGTGCGCGAAGGGCATTGGAGATATCTTGGAGCACTTTTTGGCGCTTTGGGTCACAGCGTGGTGGATTGTTGAGATGTGGGGCTGGTGGAGCGAGTCGGTGCTTATTGGAGTGACGAGCGATGTCATGCTCGCAAGAGTCGTTGGTGAGGGAAACTGAAGCGCGGGTCCAGAGCGCTCGGTGAGGAGACGCCGGCACAGAAGCACAGAGCAGACGAAGGAGCAGGAGTAGACCCGGAGAGAAAGAGGCAGAAGCAGGAACACATCCCGCTCCTCTTCGTCTTCTTTGACGCACGCGGTCGCCATGGCCGCCGTCACTGCTGACAAGGAGGCCGAAACGCCGTTCCTTTTCCCCGACGCCGACTCATGTGCGAGGGACAGTGGGAGCGCAGGGCCCAGAGGAGTGCGCCCCTGGATGGCGAGATGGGAGTGAGTATGTGGGGCGTGGTCGCGGTGGTGCTGGTGTTGGTGTGGATGAGCAGGAGCAGAATACGGGACGATGTGGAAGAGAGCGAGCCCACGAAGAAGCAGCAGCACCGCAAGTCCGCCGTCCTGGCGCTCGTTTGCGTGCAGTTCGTCTAGGCCGTCGTCGTGAAGAACATTGGCCGGCGGTAGGTGTGGGATTGTGGATCTTTTCATAGAATGCACGGGCGAGGTTGGGTTGCGGACGAGCTTACAGACGGCGACATTGTTGGCGGCTGGGACTCAGGGGCGCCGCGGTGTTAGGCGTTGCCGAAATTTTTTGCCGCCAACACTCTCACGGTGCGTTCACGGGAATTCGTGTTGCACGTACACTTGCTCCACCTTCATCCTGGGCCCCTCTGGAAGTCGAGTACGTCTGCTCCAAAGTTGCAGTCACAGCGCTAGCTGAGGCCCATGCTCACGCGAATTCGAACGGCAACCAGGACATCGAAGTGTGGGATCTCACTGATATTGAGATGGCGGATGAACAATAACTCAGATATCAAGTCTACATTGTTGGTCTTTCTCGTCTATATATGTCGCTTATCAATTTTATCATGGTCCGCAAATATCATTTCGGATATACATGATGTTCTCCGACCGATGAGCGATGGGGGACGCGCACCGACGAGAGGACAATCCTCCTATACAAGTTGGCAGCCACTGTAGTACGGGTTGACAGTGACACATGCGTACCCGTCTTGGCAGCACTTCGGTCCGCTATATCCAATCCCGTCCCACTGCGCCCAGCCCTCGGCGCAAGTGGGCTGTCGCACGTGTGATGGAGTGCAGCGTCACACGAGGAACGGTGGTTAGAACTTGAAGCCCCTACCGTCCTTGACACACGTCGAAGCCACTCACATTTAATGGATTCTGCACGCACTGACTGAAATATGGGTTCATAACTGTGCATGTTGATCCCCACCTGCAACAGTTTGGTCCCGTCCAGTTCAATCCTCCACACTGTCCATACAGTGAAGCGCAGTTGGAGCTGTTTGTTATTGTCAAAGTCGCAGTACTTGTTTGCGCGGTGGTTCGGGATGGTGTAATGGGCTATGTTGTGGGTTTGTTGATTGTTGTAGTCAATGGGGCCCCAGAGATCGCTGGCTTCAATATGTTTGTGGTGTGAGCGAGAGTTGTTGGGGGAATTGTTGCAGTCGTGGGAGTTTCGGAGGTTGTGATAGTTGTGGAAGGAGTTTTGGAGGTCGTGATAGTTGTGGAGGGACTTTCGGAGGTCGTGATCGTTGTGGTTTGTGTCTCCGTTGTTTTCCCCAGAGTGGAGAAGGACTCGGTGGTCGTTCCAGTGGCAATTGTAGTCCACGTCGTCGACGGTTGAGTGCTGTACACATGGAGATTGTAACAGCTGTTGTGAACAAAGACCAGGTATGACTCACCTTTTGCAATTGAACGTGCCATTTTTGACTCCATAAATGTACCTGCTCGAACAACTACACGTATTGGTTGACCGTACAAAAGATGGATTCAGTGGTCTTGTCAACGAGCAGTTGCCTTGTATATAATCCGGATCGGAAGAATAGGAAAAGTAAACCAAGCTTCCCAGTGGGCACAAGGTGGATCGCACTGCCGGTGCTTCCACCCAGCTTTTGGCAGGGCATTTAGTACAGTTTGACATGCCTGCACCGGGTGCTATTGTCCCCCCAATGCATGTCCAACACCGCGTCTTGTTGGCATATGGCTGTATGGCTGGTACTGACCAGGGTTGCACAGCTTGCACAATGTCTGCCCCTGTAATGATTGGTATGATCCAGCAGGACATGAGATTCTTTTGACACCCTGGAGTTGGGACGGAACAATCGGCATGAATGTGGGTTCTTATTCCCAGGATCACAATAATCACGTAGAGTCCAACCTTGCAAGGCTTGCATTATTTGTCACTTGAGTCACTTGCCACGTAAAATCCCAGTTTGCACGTCAGTGCACTGGCTGTTAGCAAGCAATGTCATTGAATTGAGTCATGGGGATGACGCTCAAGCAAAAGCAATGTCCAAGAATGCACTGCCATTATTGTTACAGATGCAAGGAGGCATGAGGAGCATCTTAGTTTCCATGAAAAGTCTCTGTGAAACCTGTTCCATTTCTTTGATATCAGGTGAGTTGTCACACTGACATCCACTAATGTGGAGTATATAGTGTAGTATGAGTGTTGGGTATTAGCTGCTGTGCCACTACTGTGGCCGCGGGTTTAGATGTGAACACCTGCAGGACGTGCCCTAAGTTTGGCATCATGTTCCTGCAGGTGAGTTCTATGCACATTATGTCTTGCTATGTACATCTGATCATTATATACATGTTCCTGCAGTTTACAGGCTCGTGCAGCTCACCTTGGTTGTGTAGCATGAGTCTGTGGTTCTGACCCAAGAGAGGATTTCCTTCTCCAGGGATTACACTTGAGAAAACTGCTTCACTTTGACGCACAGCGGAGCCATTGTCTCCAAAGGGTGAGAGGGCAGCCAAGCAGTGTGTCAATCCAGCTGCTTGATCATATGCCTGGATATTTTTGTCCCTTCCACTGTGTGCCTGCTAGTATCTGACCTGCCTCCAACATTAGGTCATCCAATAGGGCTTTCTGGCTAACCTGGTGAGAGGACCAAACCCCACAGCCACGTCATAAACAACCAAACAGAGTTTGAAGCCGCAATTGTAGCACTTATTCGAGTCTTTAATGCAGGGCTGTCTGGATGATCATTCCATTAAGACAAGATGTAACTTTGCCCTATCCAATGCCCCACTCCTTTTCCATCAATTCCTATCTGCTGCTACACAACCTAGGTGAGCTACACGAGCCTGTAAACTGCAGGAACGTGTATATATATGATCAAAGATACATAATATGTTGTAGCGCACACAGAACTCACCTGCAGGAACGTGACGCCAAACTTGGGGCACGCCCTGCAGGTGCACTCANCTAAATACATGACCACAGTAGTGGCACAGCACTTAACACCTCACACTATATATACCATGTCAATGGATGTCACCTGAGGCTATGGTGACAGTGTGCTTCCCTCCTTTTCTCTCCCCTTCCTTGTTATCCATATCTATTAATCTTTTCTGGATATATATGGGCTGTCCTTTTTGTGGATGATCCTTATGAAACTGCAACACGGCATCCTGTGCATTTTGTAGGTTTTGCCATGGTTCCCATGTTCGTTGTTCAACCCCATAGCCCTTCCAGTGTACTAGCCATACCCATCCACGACCTCTACGTTTCACATCCAAGATCCTTTCCACTTCCCATTCAGCAATACCTTCTGAAACTTCTACTGCAGGGGGTGGAGGTATATGTCTTCCAGGAATTTTATTCTCATAGTGAGATGATAATAAAGAAGCATGAAACACTGGATGGATTCTTGACATAGTTGTTGGAAGTTGTAATTTAAATGCCACTGCATTGATTTGTTCTGTAATCACAAATGGTCCAACTTTCTTGTAGTCAAGTTTCTTACTAGGCCTTGTTGTTGCCAAGTTCCTTGTCTTAAGCCAAACCATGTCTCCTACTTTAAAATTCACTGGTCTCCTGT